>ML776563.1:1597555-1648554 GCA_009831015.1 Picea engelmannii
ACTTCACTTTATTATTTACCTTTTAAAATATCTTAAACCACTTTGACTACTTTGACCTTTTGGGGCTTCTAGATGACATATGAGGGTCCTCCAACTTCGTAAGGCCATAACTCTCAAACCGTGAGGAGTTATGTGACGTTCCAGATACCACCAGAAATGGAATGACGTGTACTATCAATATAGAATAGTATTATCTGAAAATATATCACAACTCATACAGTTATCCATCAAACAAACTTGGGTCCATTACCCAAACCTAGGGTCTCCAACTTCTCATGGCCATAACTCTCTAACCGTGAGGAGTTATGTGACGTTCCACATACCACCGGAAATGGAATGACAAGCACTATCTGACAAATTCATTGTCCTTCATATCATTATTCCACAATTAAGCATGGGTTCTCTTACTCCACAAAGCGTCTTCCCGTGAGGGCTTTCACCATAAGGGGACCACTTTGGAGTTCATCCATCTTTACTTCTTATCAACCATAACAAGACAATAATGAGTCATCCTTACATCAAACAATATTGGGTCCATTACCCAAACCTTTGTGCTACAGGGCTTTCTTCAAGGGTTGACGTCAATGACAACCAACCTTAATCAACAGAATCTCCACCTGTGTTATTTTGAACCTTCCCCTTGCCCTTCTTGACCTGGCTGGCAAAAGCTACATTGTCCTCATCCTTCTTGTGTCTGCGTCCATTCAGCTCTTCATCCCGAAGTTCCTCCTAAACAAAGTCATCCCACAATATTGACCAATCAGGGAGCTTCTCTCGTGCCACAACCCCTTTGATGAACGGTGTCCACTCATTACTGAATCCTTTAAATGTCGTCCTAACCAACTCTGAATCTGACATTGTCTCCCCAACTGCTGCCAATTCATATCGAACCTGTTGGATCCAGGTGAGATAACTTGACACCGTCTCTAATCATGTCATCTTCGTGTCCCTAAGCTTCTCCCTCAGCACCATTATGTGATTCTCATTCTTACTCTAAAATAAGCTCTTCAGATCCTCCCACATGGTGTTGGCTGGTTTCTTTCCTGATAAAAGAAGGATCAAGTGATCCTTCACTCCGTTTAGGATTATCCTCCTGGCTTTCACGTCCTTCAAAGTATGGGCATCCAGATATTTTGGATCTGGTGGTGGCTCCACGACGAAGTTGGCATACTCCCAAATATTGTTTTCCATCAACACTAGCATGATCCACTCTTTCCACGAACTGTAGTTGGTCACCCCGTCCAACCTCTCTTCGAATCACACTCCTGATGTCATTTCTGCAAAAAAACTCAAAGTCTTGACCACCTAGACCTGTTGCCCAGGGTTGCCTGCAACCTCTCGCTACTACCCGAGTCCTTTGCTGGGTTGTCCGAAGCTTTTATGGTTGTTGCCCTGCTATCTCAGTGCTGCCCAAAAAAATTATGTGCAGTATGCCCGTTGCTCGGACTTGCCCAACCCCTGTTGGGTCTGCCCACAACTTCCTGGCTCTCCTGGCCTGGCGGCTTGACTCCTACTGGACAATTGAGTGTTGACCGATGACTCCTTGTCTGGCTGGCGGTTGCTAGCTTGGATGGCGGCTTGTCTTAGCCATCGTCTAGTTGGTTGGCATCTTACTCGACCCAACAGTGTTTCTCTCCACTAGTTGGCGGAGCCTTTCCTACTGGTCGTGCTTTCCACACATAGCCCTCCTGCCAACGGCTCTACTTGCCACGACCTGTCACAAACTGATATGGGTCTTCCAGCAGCCAATCTCCTATGGCTGCTCACAAACTCTGTCCACATGACTAATTCATCCCTCAGACCTCCTATTGTTCGCGGCTCAAAATAGGCGGTTGCAGCAACTCTCCCAGTCGCCCGACCTCTTGGTTGCTCAGCCCACGATCCCCGCAAGTCTCTTCCTGCCTACATGCCGACTGACTTCCTATCTTTTGGCCATACTTTTTACTTGGTGGTTGGTTGCAGGCAGTTTTCTTTACCCGCACAACCACCTGCCCGATGTCTTCTCCACACAGACCACTAAACCTCTGCCTCGACGATCCTACAGCTTGCACTAGCCTGATGCTTTGTTGTCGAACGATTTACAATCGTCGGACCATGTCTACTACGCGATCAACTCCTCGTCCAACCATCTCCAGATCCACGCACCAACCTGCAGCCGCTCTCTCTCTGTTGTCGCTATCTACTGCTTCAGCTCTCAACCAGCATGTTGTTGTTCTGCTGAGCCCATACAACCCTCACATGACACCGATATCAACTGCCTTGGATCCCACGCGGCTCATTCACCCTTTCCGTTGTTGTCATCACTAGCCCGCGGCCTCTTTCCACAACAGATAGCAATGCCAGTAAGGCCTAACCACAGCAATTGGTCTTTCCAGCTCATCCCCACAACTATGCACCTTTACCCTTCCAACTCTATCCACAACGGCCCGACTTCAACAACAACTTCATGTGGCCTCTCTACAGCAACCTCTGCGATCGTATGACGGTTGTACGATCGTACCTTCCTCTATAAAAAAAAAATTAAATTACCTCGCAACTAAAAAAATTTCACAGACCTGAAAAAAATATTCCTCGGCTTCTTCATAGTCTCGGCTCTGATACCATGTTAATTTTCTAAAACCTATTACACGACTGTTAATTCCAAGCAAAAATAATTTACTGAATCACAATACAACTAGGTTCTTAACAATAATCAACGAAAGCAATAACAACAAAAACCAAACACATTTGCACAAGAGATTTCGGGTAAAAACCCCTAGAAAAAAATCTTGCGGGAAAACCAATTATGTGAGATCTTATTATTAATTGGAGCTCAATTCCTGGGAAAATGACCACTCCGAGGAAATTACAATTATAGCAATTAGCCTACCCTCACAAACCGCTACCAAAACCCTTGTTTTCACTTTGTCCCTTTCCCTCAGATCCCTACACCTGCACACCTGAAATCTCACTCTCTATGTGTAGTCTCTATCTCATTTGTTGTGTCTTCTCTCACCCTAGCTACCTTTTTATAATCTTGAGATTAGACCAAATCAAACCCTAAGCCAAAACCCTAGATCTCATCCAAAGCAATCAACAATTGAGATCTAATCTCTCGTTCACTTTAGATCTAACGGCTATGACTTAATTTAATTTTCACTTAAGTTACTAAAGCCAATAATTTATGCTTTTAACTTAATTAACCTCCATTAATTACAAAAAGGTCATTCATTTACACAAAATAAACTTCAAAGGTTCTAAGAGGCATTAAACGACTTCCACGTGCTAGACACACGCCAACATGGAAGTACCTGTCCGATGTTACAACTTTCAACAAAGGATCCCCATATAAGCAATGGTGGACCATTGCTTGTCATTTATGTTTGTCATTTAAATTTCCTTGCTCATTTATTCATAATGCTTTCTTTCAAAGTTTCAATATAATGTGCAATTTATAAATTAGCACAATATATATATATATATATATATATATATATTGTTTCGAAAAAAATTGGGGGTCATGTTTCCAACGCGTTTTTGTTTCGGAAACTCATACTTATTTCCCCATATCGTAATATTTAGAAGAAAAGCATGAACTTTAGATACAGTGGAGTTTGTAGGTGGAAATTTGAGAATCTTGTTGATTTGGCAACAAACAAGTAAAATTGGGTTGAGTGCTTGAATGATTATTCATCCATCACCTAGTTGCAAACCATGAAAAATATAAGTTCATATGAAACTCAAAGTCTATAGTTAGTTGTGTTTCTTTGAACTTACACAACTAACTCCTCTTCCTTTTCTGTTGCATGTCTAGAAACAGGGAAAATGAGTAATGTTGTTGTTAGCACTCTGTAAATTTTGTCCGGCTAATAGACAAACGACAGAGGTAACTGTTTCAACCAGCATTAGAGTTGAGGCACTAGCCTGCTCAACTCAGGGAGGGCTCTCTCGTGTCCCTTGATATTTCTTTGGAAATCGGTGGCTAGATTTGGTTTGGTTTGGTTTGGGAGTTTTTAATAAAGTTGTTGGCAATGAAGAGGAGGTACACTCAGGGCTATGGTGTCAAATTTCTGAAAGTGAATGAAAACAATAATCAGCCGATAGAACTCTCCAGAGGATAAAAGCTAAATGAGGCGATGAATCTGAGTTATATTTGAATTTAAGTAGGGTGTAGGAAGATAGAGAAAACAAATAACTGCATCAGAGCATTACTGAAATGAATTCTGAATTTGTTAAGAAGAAAATCACACAGTTTAAATTGCTTAAGCCAAGTGCATCACAAGATGAATTATGGGCCTTTAACTATCCAATTTAAATAGAAGACAGTGCAAATGAAAATAAAGAATCACAGGAAATACATACGATGAGAGAAGACAAAACTCATATCACCACCATTAGAATCTTTTCATAGAGACTTTGAAAGCTTCTGCATGTATATTCAATTCAGCTTCAGAAAATTACAATAGAGTTTGAAACAACCAAAAGGGTGCCCTTGCACTTCTGCTAACTAATACATTCGGAACCTCTATCATTTATACAATTTTGAGTTCCTTTAGTTAGAAACTGATTACAATAGTTGAACTGAAACGTTTCAGCTTCTAAACTGATTACAAATGACAGTTTTCAGAAAAACGTTTCATGATCCCTGCAGATTCCTCTGACGCTCCAACTCCTTCCTCTGCCACGTTCTCTTTGAAATGTCACTTATACTCCTTCAAATCTAATTCCATATTCTCATTAAATATTTGGGAATAATATATTTGAAATAAAAATAATTCCCAAATATTTTTCTATCCTGTAGAATTAAATTTCCATAATTTAATTCATGCTCGTGGTTTTTAAAACCATTTATTTGCTTGCTTCCCACGGTTTTGGAAACCATGTCTTGTTTTGCCCAATTTACCATTTCACTGTAAAAAACATTTATTGTTACCATGTTTTTCCAATTTATCGTTTCACTGTGAAAAACATTTACTGTGTCGTGTTTTTTGCAATTTACCATCTTTGGTAAAATACATTTTATCTTCTTCTTTTACTTCCGTAAAACTTTTGAATAAAGAATTATCCAAGTCTTCCTTTCACGTGCATCTTCCCATTTAATTTTTTTCCATGGAAATAAACATTAATCTCTTTAATTTGTAAAATGTGAATTTTACCTCTGTAAAACAATTTCACCGTGAGGAAGAATTTATTTTATTGAATTCCATAACCATTATTGAAAACATACTCCTGGAAAAGTGTTGCACATAAACCATAGGATAAATGGTTGCATTTATTATATCGGGCTGGAGAAAAGTGGTTTGGAGTGTACCCACTTTTTCCCCCGATATCCACCACGTAAAAACACATGTCCAATCACCAAAACCATGGTATTTTCCCCGGCCCTCCTTCACATGATTAACCTCCGCGTTAATTCTATGCCCGATATGTATGTGCACCCTCCATCCATCCTTTGACTTTTCCACATTATAAATTGAGATTCGTGCCCTTGATTTGACGTGATGCCATAAATTAAATATTGGATCAAATATATAAATATTTTAATATTAAAATATTTATATTAATAATAATAAACTCTTTTTTCTATTTTCTAAAGACTTTGGGCATATGAGACTTAACACATGACTTTGTGGATAGGATAAGGGTGCTTAATAAAAGGAATATTTTTTATTTTCAACAGGAATATAAAAATAAGGGTAAAAATGAATGAAGTGATGGAACTAGGGGATTTAGATAAGCATATTAAGGCTAGGTATAGGTTTGGGATATTTGCCAAATTTTTTACTTATGGAGGACATGACTATTTTGGATGATCAGTTGAGTGAAGGATTTAGGTGATGGGAGCTTGACGGAGCTGGTGAAAAAATTTTAAAATCTGAGTGGAAAGATAACACAAGGACAAGATGCTTTAGGAAAAATTAATGCAAATTAGCAAGTGATAACATAGGCTCCAACTGGGGATGCTATCCTCCCTGTGAGGTAGCAAAGAACTCGTAGACCCGGTGCTTGATCCATTGGGCTTCTCCCAAAACATGTGTGTGTACCCTTCTCCGACCTGTCACCAGTGTCTGCTGAAAACCAAACTCTGCACACTACTCTCAACTGGATACTGAACACTGAATACACCGCTAAAATCTGAATGTACACAATACTGGAAATCCAAATTGAAAAATGCTTGACCAACAGGCTTATTTACACAGTCCTACCTACCCTAAAAATGTTGAAATGAATACTCAAGTGATGTTAAAGTGCCAATGCAGCCAATCAAGCAATTGGCTTCCCGATTTTCCTCTGCTCCCATTTTTCTTAAGCAGGCAGACAAATGTAAAAGATGGCAGTTGAAAGCAAAAATTGAATCCAAAATCTGAGCTTATGAATGAAATAAAATCCTCCTTTAATGATGACTATAATAGGATGGCCACAGGATCTTGAAAACCATGAAAAATCATTTCTTCTTGATGAACAAAAACAGGAAGACAAGCCTGATTCATAAGTGTTTGATGTTCTTGCTCTATTTATTCAGTTCTAAGAACATTTTCAAATGAAATGGCAGCAATAGGTTTATCTACTTTCCCATGCATCTCAACAAAAACATTCATACATTCTTGAACATCTTCAAATGTGACAGCCATATTATGTGCGCCCTCTTGTTCATCAAACAATTCTGATTTGGTTTTATTAAACTTCTGGAAATTTGCTTGAGGATTGTCAATTTGGCTTTCAAATGAATGAATGGAAATAAATTCATGTTCATAACCTTCTTGTAAATGTGAAAAGTTAACATCATGAACTATTTCACAGTCTAGAATTCCCATGGATGTATTTTCAAAACCATGATTTTCAAATGAATGAAATAAACCAATTGTCTCTTCATTATCTTTTTGTATTTCTGATTGGAAAGTGGCATACATTGTTTTGTTGTTTTTCTGAAACTCTATGTCATTTGTTTGTTCATTGCTTGAAGTTTCCATAGATGTAGTTTCAGAATCCTCATCCATGTCTAGGCCACTTAGAATTTGAACAATCACATCATTCATAGGGGAAGAAAGACAACTTTGAAACACTTTTTCTTGCCAGAAATCTTGTTGAATATCTCCATCGAGTTCAAGAGAAGGAAAATCACTTTTAACAACAATTTCTTGATCAACTTCATCTTCAACCAAAGGATTTGTTGTTTGGTTGAATATTCATAAAGGGCTTCTATGATTTCATCATTCATACAGTCTTCATCACCAAAAACATTTTCAAGGTACTTAATGAAATGTTCACAAAATTCACAACAATATTCAAACAACAAGGATGAAGGATTAGATTTTCCATAATGCTTAAAGAATGTTATATGGAAATCTTTAAGAGAGTATAAGTTGGTTTTAAACCTTCATACCATAATCTTGCTTTCCCCTCCAAAGTAGCCATAAAAATTTTCATCAAACAATCCTCATGAAATTCAACCCCCAACTTACATATGTGCATGTGAAATCTAATCAAGTGCAAGGCAGCATCACTTCCTTTCCCATCTTCGAATTTAGGCAAATATTTTTGCCAATTTATGTGAGGAATACGATTTGGAAAGCCAGGAATATGAGATCGATTCATTGGAGCATACCTTGTAGATATTGAACTCATCTTCGGAGAGTGGAGTCGCCAATGATGTTTTGGAAGCTGGATTTTGCATTGAGAGTGGAGTCGCCAATATTGAACTCATCTTCGGAAAGTGGAGTCGCCAATGATGTTTTGGAAGCTGGATTCTGCATTGAGAATGGAGTCACCAGTGAAAATTTAAATTTATGGATTCTTCTACCAGTGGAATAACCTTCAAACTGATTTTTTGACGTGTGGAGTCGCCAGAGCAGGGATACAGCCAATATGTGTCTAAGTGTCTGCTACTCTCAGACCTTAGAACTCAACCATGTCGTTCTTTCCCAGGGAAAATTTTTCAATTTCGTCCCCGGTAACGGCGCCGGAATGTTAGCACTCTGTAAATTTTGTCCGGCTGATAGACAAACGACAGAGGTAACTGTTTCAACCAGCTTTAGAGCTGAGGCACTAGCCTGCTCAACTCAAAGAGGGCTCTCTCGTGTCACTTGATATTTCTTTGGAAATCGGTGGCTAGATTTGGTTTGTTTTGGGGGTTTTAATAAAGTTGTTGGAAATGAAGGGGAGGAACACTCGGGCTATGGAGTCAAAATTGTGAAAGTGAATGAAAACAATAATCAGCCGATAGAACTCTCCAAAGAATAAAGGCTAAATGAGGCGATGAATCTGAGTTATTTTTGAATTTTAAGTAGGGTGTAGGAAGATAGAGAAAACAAATAACTGCATCAGAGCATTACTGAAATGAATTATAAATTTGTTAAGAGGAAAATCACACAGTTTAAATTGCTTAAGCCAAGAGCATCACAAGATGAATTTTGAGCCTTTAACTATCCAATTTAAACAAAAGACAGTGCAAATGGAAATAAAGAATCATAGAAATACATATGATGAGAGAATACAAAACTCATATCACCACCATTAAAATCTTTTCATAGAGACTTCGAAAGCTTCTGCATGTATATTCAATTCAGCTTCAGAAAATTACAATAGAGTTTGAAACAACCAAAAGGGTGCCCTTGCACTTCTGCCAACTAATACATTCGAAACCTCTATCATTTATACAATTTCGAGTTCCTTTAGTTAGAAACTGATTACAATAGCTGAACTGAAACGTTTCAGCTTCTACAATGATTACAAATGACAGTTTTCAAAAAAACGTTTCATGATCCCTGCAGATTCCTCTGACGCTCCAGCTCCTTCCTCTGCCACGTTCTCTTTGAAATATCACTTATAATCCTTCAAATCTAATTCCATATTCTCATTAAATATTTGGGAATAATATATTTGAAATAAAAATAATTCCCAAATATTTTTCTATCCTGTAGAATTAAACTTCCATAATTTAATTCATGCTCGTGGTTTTTAAAACCATTTATTTGCTTGCTTCCCGTGGTTTTGGAAACCATGTCTTGTTTTGCTCAATTTACCATTTCACTATAAAAAAGCATTTACTGTTACCATGTTTTTTGCAATTTACCGTTTCACTATTAAAAACATTTACTGTGTCATGTTTTTTCCAATTTACCATCTTTGGTAAAATACTTTTTATCTTCTTCTTTTACTTCCGTAAAACTTTTGGATAGAATTATCCAAGTCTTCCTTTCACGTGCATCTTCCCATTTAATTCTTTTCCATGGAAATAAACATTAATCTCTTTAATTTGTAAAATGTGAATTTTACCTCTGTAAAACAATTTCACCGTGAGGAAGAATTTCTTTTATTGGAAATTCCATAATCATTACTGAAAACATACTCCTGGAAAAGTGTCGCACATAAACCATAGGATAAATGGTTGCATTTATTATATCGGGCTAGAGAAAAATGGTTTGGAGTTTACCCACTTTTGCCCCCGATATCCACCACGTAAAAACATGTGTCCAATCACCAAAACCATGGTATTTTCCTCGGCCCTGCACATGATTAACCTCCGCGTTAATTCTATGCCCGATATGTATGTGCGCCCTCCATCCATCCTTTGACTTTTCCACATTATAAATTGAGATTTGTGCCCATGATTTGACGTGATGCCATAAATTAAATATTGGATCAAATATACAAATATTTTAATATTAAAATATTTATATTAATAATAATAAACTCATTTTTCTATTTTCTAAAGACTTTGGGCATATGAGACTTAACACAYGACTTTGTGGATAGGATAAGGGTGCTTAATAAAAGGAATATTTTTTATTTTCAACGGGAATATGAAAATAAGGGTAAAAATGAATGAAGTGATGGAACTAAGGGATTTAGATAAGCATTAAGGCTAGGTATAGGTTTGGGATATTTGCCAAATTTTTTACTTATGGAGGACATGACTATTTTGGATGATCAGTTGAGTGAAGGATTTAGGTGATGGGAGCTTGACGGAGCTAGTGAAAAAGTTTTAAAATCTGAGTGGAAAGATAACACAAGGACAAGATGCTTTAGGAAAAATTAATGCAAATTAGCAGGGGATAACAGTTGGGAACTGGAGCAAAGCAAGAATGAGGGTGGGGGCAGCAAGGAGTGGGAGTACCAATTCCCAAAAAAGAGAACAAAGCATCCTAGAGAAGTGTTTTTATATAACATATATTTTTATGTATTTTAATAAATATATGTTCAAAAAAATGCAAAATGTCATTCATTTAAGCATCATAAACCTAGAAACACTAAGTCTATAGTTAGTTGTGTTTCTTTGGACTTACCACCACATGCATTCATTCAACCTCCCTCTTGCTTTTGTGTTGCATGTCTAAGAACGGTAAAATGAGTAATGTTGGGAACCAAAGTGAAGCAAGAGTGAGTGTGGGGCAGCAAGAAGTGGGAGTGCCAATTCACAAAAAAAGAGAACAAAGCATCCCAGAGAGAACTGTTTTTCATATAATATATATATTTTATGTATTTTTAATAAATATATGTTCAAAAAAATGCAGAATGCCAAATTAATTGCAGAAAATATGAAAACATAGATTTTTGTCCTACTTGTAAACAAATACTACATCTTTAAAAAGTTAGAAATGCAATCCACAGTAGATTAATCATTAGAGCATTGACCATTTAGTACACATAACATCAACGATAACGATAACATCAAGTTTCAATAGATAACATTTTTCATCAACATCAAACATATAGCATCAACCATGGAGTGAAATAGGCCATCATGACCAAGGTTTATAATATGTTGTCAATTGCTATACACCATGTACCCAATTTATAAATAGATATCATAAACTATAAATTTAAAAGTGAACACTGAAAAGTGAAAATGACAAACTGAAAAGACAAACAATTTTATTGTCTAATTTTCTTTCTTCTTGCCACAAGCAACTTCTAATTTTTTCACTTGATCTAACAACAATAGTAGGAAGTGAAACATTGGGGTGAGCACCACTAGAAGTTACATGGCTCCCACACAGCAATGGAGGTTGTGACGCTAAAGCTGCTACAGCTAGAATCCTACAAACAATGATAGTGGATAGGCAGTCATCTCAACACAATCAACCTCATGAGTCCCATCCACAAAAAGTTCCACCTACAAGCACTCCAAAGCTATGGCTCCATCCTTCAAATTATCCTCCTCTAGATTGTTGTTCCAAGTCTTATATGTCCTATCATTCTTTGCCATCTTACAATAATGGGACAAGAACCTCAAGTTGTAGTGCACATAAACCAAGCTTTCTGCACGATCTTCATTCAATGTGTTTCTATCCACATTGTGGATGAAATTGTATGTGCTCCAATACTTCTCCGCAAAAGAAGTGTTCACAACCTATGAAAGCACCCTCATCACCAAAAATTACAGTTGTGATCAAGCATTTCCATACATGCCCCATCCTTGGACAAAAGATTCATCGTATCTCAATCTTTCATTGCATGGACTAAACTGAATGGTCCATGTGCACCAACATGCACGCTCAATTGTTGTCGTATGAGATCACACTTACTGTCATCACAAACTAGTTTGTTTAATAAAATCATATAGTCATTTTGAACCTCTGGATCCATGTGTAGTTCGCTTCTCTTCACATTGTAGATGAAATTATGTGCTCCAACACCTCTCTGTGTAGCTTGTTTCTCGTCACATTATGGATGAAATTGTATGTGCTCCAACACCCTTTTGTAGAAGAAGTGTTCACAACCTGTGATAGCACCCTCGTCGCCAAACACTGCAATTGTGATCAAGAACTACTATACATGCTCCATCCTTGGACAAAATTCATCATATCTCGATCTTTCACTGCATTGACTAAAAAAAATGGTCCATGTGCACCAATATGCATGCTCAAATGTTGTCCTATGAGATCACACTTAGCCTCATCACAAACCAATTTGTCTAATGTAATCATATATTCATTTTGAACATGTAGATCATGTGTAGCTTGTTTCTCTTCACATTGTGGATGAAATTGTATGTGCTCCAACACCTCTCTACAAAAGAAGTGTTTACAACCTATGAAAGCACCCTCATCACCAAACACTATCATTGTGATGAACTGCCACACATGTTCCACCAATCGATCATCTTATCTCCATCATTCATTGCATGGACTAAACCAAATGGTCCATTTGCACTAATGTACATGCTCAATTGCTGTCATATGAGATCACACTCTGTTGATATTATGGTAGCTGCGGGAGGTATTTACCTTCACGTGTGAACCTGACGAGAATAGAAGACTCCGAGAAGCAAGACAAACCCTAATGAGTTGGCTAATAACCCTAGAAGACTTGTCGGCTAAAGAAGATAATATGCATTAGGTTATTAGCCTCCAAGAGAAGAAGTCGCCCAGAAGAATTAATATATACTGAACAGACAGGTACCCAGAAGGAGAAGTCGGCCCCAGTAAGTCTGCCAAAACCACTATAAATACAGGGCGCCAGTCTCTCATTTGACACATCTCAACAGTTGCAGAGAGCCAGTTACGTTTTGGCTTGGACTATCTCTTGGCTAGGGTTTGGAACATCTAATCAGCCTTTGTTGATGTGCTATCCTTGGGGAAAGGTGCGCTACCCTTTGTATGGCTATCTAGCCTAGGGTTTGCTTCCAGAATGATTCTCTGTCAAGGTTAAGGTGCTCGGAGGGTGGCTTCGGCCTATGGTTGGGTGACAAGGGTATTGTCAATGGTAAAACGAGCACACATCCACTTATATTCTAACAGGTTATGGGCCCACACCTCCTTCATTCAGTCTAAACACTGGAAGGAAACATAGCCGCTAGAATATTAAGCTCGTTGAGGAACTGTCGCTAGGGTTACTATCAGAAGCAGCTTCCAAGACATTGCCGCTAAGGTTACTAGCAGGAGCAGTTGAAGAAACCCTAATCCTCTCGTTGAGGCACCTTAAGTGAAGATATTGACCTAATCTTCGGACAGATCAGCGCGCCCTAGCCTAGCGCATCTCCTGGTATTCTCAGCAAGCCAAGACGTCAAGTTTGAGTTTGTGGTCAAATCTAGGGTTTGATCAAGTCAAAACAGCCATGACTTATTCTATGAAGTCAAAGAACAAGCTAGATGGAGCCTCTAACTTCAGAGCGTGGAAGACAAAGATTGACCTCATCCTTGCCAAGAATAAAGTGTTGGATATCGTGAAAGGAAAGATCGTGAAGCCAGAGTTTGAAGAAGGAAAAGAGAAGGAACCGCAGAACGTTGCAGCTATAGAGAAGTTCAAAGATAGTGACATCGATGCCATGAGTATCACAGTGGATTCCATAAAAGACCACTTGATACCCTACATCTCTCATCTTGACTCATCGAAGAAGATGTATGATGCCCTAACAAACCTCTTCTCAGTCAGAAACATTGGACAAGTAATGAGTCTGAAGAATGAGCTCCGTGACATGAAGATGAATGATGATGACAGCATAACATCATACTTTGTGAGAATTTCTCAGTTAAGAGATCAACTACAAGCTATTGAAGAGATCATCTCAGAAAAGGAGTTGGTAAACATAGTACTCAATGGTCTTCCCAAGACGTGGGATGCATTTGCCACAAGCATGAACACAAGAAAGGAGTATCCAACATTTGAAGAACTTTGGACTTGTTGTGCTCAAGAAGAATCAAGGATCAGTGCCAAAGAGAAACCCCAAAAGAAGTACGATGATCAAGCCTTCACAACAAGATTCAAGAACTTTGAGAACAAAAGGAAGTTTGGCTCAAGGAGGAAGCCAAATCAAGAGAAAGACATTTCAGAAATACAATGCTTCAACTGCCGAAAGTATGGTCACTACAAGAATCGAGCTAAAGAAAAGGAAGGAGAAACATTAAGCATCAATTGCCGAAGAAAAGGAACCTACAAAGAAGACTAAGCAGGATGGAAGACACTTCTTCTTCTAAAGGTAACAAAACTCTTCTTATTTCTTGTACATATCGTGTTTGCATCGTCTCTGTACATATCTTGTATATCTATCTCTTGGAAGATAATGTGTTCCAAGAAGAACTATACCTATGGAAGAACAACAAGATAAGAATGGATATCATTAGATAATACACATGAAAGGATGAAATACAATCATGTGGAAGCTATTGCAAGATAAGTCAAATCAATCATGAAGAGACTTAGAAGAAGCAAAGACAGAAAGAAGTCAGCAAACAAGAGGAAATTGGAAAAAGACTTATGACGTTTTGTAGAAGACAACAAGACGAAAGCGTGGACTCTGTTAGACAAGAGAGCCAATTATATATTGCAGAAGACAATAAGGATGCAGATGGAAGCGTGGACTCTGTTAAACGGAGGGAGCCGATTATATGCACTCATACATGAAGCAAGGATTAGGAGGGAGCTAATCCTATGATTCATTGAGAGATGATGAAGTATATATCCATAATAGCAGCCATGAAAGACAGTATGTATTCTTCAAAGAGAAGCCTTAAAGTATCCCTGGTTGTCCATCCACATCTATGATCCTATGATGGAATCTTTAGGGCATGGAATCTATAAGAAACTCCATGGACCCAAGAATCTGAAGAAAAACATGAAGACTCCAAGAAAGAAAGAGAAGCCAGAACAACCAGTCATTGTATCGAAAATCACAAGATTACCAGCCTGATATGAACTCACTAAAAGCAATCAAGTAGAGGAACTGAAAGTCATGATGAAGAACAATGTATGAAAGACTTATGAATGAAAGCATTACGAGATCTAGAACTAGAGGTTCTCCCAGATGGAGGGAGAAGACTATGATGATTACTTGTTCCAGTAAACTAGACTTATCTCTACATGAGTCATTATATCATCCGCAACATCCATGAGTTGGAATTCTACATCAGATGAATGCAAAGAATGTTCTCTAGGGAAATTGAATAAAGAGTGTATGAAGAGCAATCTCAAGACTTTGAGGCATACCAGAAAGAGACCCTTGGATGCAGATAAAAGAAGATAACTTGGTGGAGAACCTCCAGTGCACAGCAGAAGCGTGGTGAAGATTTCCTATAACATCAAGATGATTGCTCCGTAGATCAGATCTCATGATGACAGAAGAAGTGCCACATGGATATGTTCCAGTTTTCCAACTATGATATACTCTATTGTTCAGAGCTACATAAAGCCTTCACAGTGTTCCAGACTAAAGTACATTTGAAATCAAGCATTACATTATCCATGATGAAGTCCAGAAAGGAGAAAGTGGTTCTCCAATACATATCTCCACAGATAAGCAGATAAGCAGACATTTTGGTAAAGCTTCTATCCAAGATAAAAGAGTTTGCCTACTCAAGTTGGAGCTCGTGGAAGCGACTTCCTTATTGAAAAAGGAAGAGATGACTCCCAGGTTGGGAGGGAGCACTGAAAATACTATTGAAGACATTCATTTTTCAAGATTGAAAAATAGTACATCTTGGACAGATGCTTTCCTGTTCGGAAAGTGGATTGAGATTTCTGACAGACAGCGATTTCCCATTGTGGTTAACATGGGAAATGGTCCAGATTGTTTATGTATCATAGACAGCGACTTCCCATTGTGGCTAACATGGGGAGTGGTCTAGGGCAGTCTCTCTTCTTGAGGGTTACTCAAGAAGACTGGCCCGCCTCGCCGGACATCGATTTCTCATTGTGGTCAATTTTGGAGGTTGATACAGGACAGTCTTTTCCTCTTGTGGTTAACAGAGGAAATGGTCCGGACAGTCATTCCTTAGGATTTATACATTCTCTCCAGGGTGCACTTTGATTAGTGTAGGAGGAATGGCCCAGGGTGGGGAATGGTCCAGGCTCAACAATCAGGAACAGGCATTCCTTAGGGTTTATACATTCTCTCCAAGGTGCACTTTGATTAGTGTAGGAAGAATGGCCCAGGGTGGGGAATGGTCCAGGTTCAGAAGACAGGACAGTTATTCTTCCTTGCTTGAGAACAATAGTCCAGATATCTCATTGTTCTACTCTGAGGGCAGATATTCTTTCAGATCTCACAGATGTGAGTGAAAGATTGGCCCAAATGATTCAGTTTATATCATAACATTGTTTATGTGCAGGTTGCTATCAGATGATTGTTATGACGACTGTATGACAGTAGATGTATACTACTGTGGTGGATATTTTCCACTGTTCGTGACTATACGTTACTGATCAAGTACTTGTTTGCTACTTGGTGTGGTAGTGTACCATTGGATTGTAGTTATGTACTACTATGGATAGACACAGTTGTGTTCTATTTTTGTTCTGATTGTATTGAAGACTATCAACAGTTTATTGGAGACAATCATAAGCCAGATGAATGATGAACAGAGATTTTCCAGACGGAAAATGGTTCAGAGCATTTACTCTTCTAGACTAGAAGAATGGCTCTGTATCACTCTGTGGAGTGAGCATCATGTCTGATTACTTAGATAGAGTATGGTTTCGAGAGATGATGTAGCTAATGACATTGATGTTGATGATGGTGCTCATGATCTAGTCTATACAACTATGTTGATGCTACCAGGTGAATGGTATGTTTTTGTGCTCAAGACCATTACCTATAATACCTCCCTAGCTAGGAGGGAGTGTTGATATTATGGAGAGGTGTTTACCTCCACGTGTGAACCTGACGAGAATAGAAGACTCCGGGAAGCAAGAGAAACCCTAATGAGTTGGCTAATAACCCTAGAAGACTTGTCGGCTCAAGAAGATAATATGTATTAGGTTATTAGCCTCCAAGAGAAGAAGTCGGCCAAAAGAATTAATATATACTGAACAGACAGGTACCCAGAAGGAGAAGTCGGCCCCAGTAAGTCTGCCAGAACCACTTTAAATATAGGGCGCCAGTCTCTCATTTGACACATCTCAGCAATTGCAGAGAGCCAGTTCTGCGCAGTACAGTTGCAGTCTTGTGCGCAGGTTTGGAGAGCTATTGGTGCAGTTGTTGCAGCTAGCAGTTACGTTTTGGCTTGGACTATCTCTTGGCTAGGGTTTGGAACATCTGATCAGCCTTTGTTGATGCGTTATCCTTGGGGAAAGGTGCACTACCCTTTGTATGGCTATCTAGCCTAGGGTTTGCTTCCAGAATGATTCTCTGTCAAGGTTAAGGTGCTCGGAGGGTGGCTTCGGCCTATGGTTGGGTGACAAGGGTATTGTCAATGGTAAAACGAGCACACATCCACTTATATTCTAACACACTCAACCTCATCATGAGGCAGTGTTTCTAAGCAATCACATATCCGTTTTGAACCTCTAGAACCCACTTGTGGTCTTCTCTTCACCCCCACACGAAGCATCGGTTGTTCCAACCACTAAGTAAATTAATATTTTGGTGTAAGGACATCGTTTGACCACCTCTTTATGAATATGATCATACAAGATCACATCTTTGGGCTCAAGAATGTTTTTGATCTAGCCTAGCATTTTGTCCATATTTCATACACCTTCCCAGTGATTGGCTCATCTAAATCTACAAACCAAAACATATTATAAATGGGCTTGGTGAACTGCAAAACATACCTAACATGTGTCCAAACCTGACCATCAAGAACAAATTTTTGCACCTCATAAGATAACTCTCTATCAAATCCCTTCAACCTCAATAAGATAACTCTCTATCAAATCCCTTCAACCTCAACTACTCCCATGAATCACTCACCACCATACTAGCCAATGCCTCTCTTACGTTCAAAAGGCCCTTAAAGGTGAGGTAAAAAATAGCAAATCTCGACTCTGCAATCTTAAGTAGATCCAACTTAGAGTGGGTGTGGAAAATGAAGTGGATGGAAATGTGATTGGTGAATTTTTACGATCTTATTGCCTTTCTAGTGCAAGGCACCACTTCATATAATCGAGCTCCATCTTAATAATATCATACATCAAAAGGTTCAATATGTGCACTACTTACAATTACATGGATTATACGTAATGACTTGAATGACATTGTACAACCCAATTTCTTGAATGGTTTTCAGTAAAGGCTATGTAATATTATCATTGTCTTGTAGCAATCTAAATAGTAATGGGATACAAGGAAGACTACACCAATAGCTAACACACTATGCACATTTATAAATTGCTCGCCATTAACATTTGTCCAACCATAAGATAAAATGGATACCCCATATTCAACATAAGCGATTGTAGATTGTCTGGAAGCATCATGGATTTTGGCTTTCCATGTCTAGTAACAGGGATTTGGCTTTGTTATACTCAAGGGTCTTGTATCATTTAGGGGCATTGTTCATTGCAATGAACATATCATGTCAATAGGGGAGCAAAAAACATTGAATGGTATACCACAAACACAAAGAAACTTGCACACTTTTGCATCCATGTGGTCCCTACCACTTTGGTCAAGGAAATCTACTATTTTTATACACCTTGTATGCATGGCCATGGATCCACTAACACCAAGGAATGGGGCTTGGATGAACATTCTAGATGTGGCCTTGAACTAAATAGATTTTTTGTTTTATTTTGTGCTTCTAACTCTTTCTTGATGTATATTTCTCTATATTGCTTTGGTACCATGCTATAAGTTTTGATTCTTATGCTTCTTTGCTTGAATCACCCAAAAATATCCCACAAATATGCTTCTTCAAACGGGATATGAACCACTGTAAGCTTTGTCCAACTTATAAAAGGGGCATGTAAATTTATCGATTCCACCTCCTTTCCCTCCCTCAAGTCTTGTCACATATTTCCACAAGGGTGTCAAATAGTTTTTGCTTTTATCTTCACCTTCATCACCTTCTACTTCTTCCTCCACTCCATAGAATGGGTCATCTTGAACATTTTCATATTCTTCCCTATCATTTACATTACCCATCAACATCATTAGAATAAAAAAATAGGCATACACCACATACACCTAATGCTTTTTGAGAAAACCATGCAATAGAAGGAGGGAGAAGGAATGGAAAAGAGTAGGAGAAGAGAACATTCAACATTGAACAAATAACACAAAGTGTTGAACTCAGACACAATATCATTTTCCTCCTTGCAGATGGAACAAAATGCATTTAACAAGAAGGAGTTGTCTGGTTTGTACGCCCATTTCTCAGTGAATTTTCGCTAGAAAGAGTCCTATACATCAATGGAACTAGATGGAAGCGCCTTATACCATGCTCACGCATCCCCCTCCAAGGTTTGCATGAACATCTTCATGACCACGTCCTCATGCTCAACTTCCAAGTCATCGACAAGTATCAGGAAAGCATTGAGGTGATCTTCGATTATGATAGCATTGTTCCCTACAAACTTCGAAAGACGATCACGATATTGCCATGTTGGCAAAGCATGATGTTGTCCCTAAATGGGAGTTAGATCTAACGGTGCATATACAGTAAAAGAAAAACGAACTACTTTTCCAGCCATGATATGAGTAAGATTTGGAACAAAAACAATGGGAGATGAAGAGACAAAAGCTAGAGTCACCAAAGCCAACGAGTTAGTCGAAAATATACTTACCGCAATGCAGTTGATTGTGATGAGTGGGAAAGTAACATGGACCGTGGCTACAGCGACAGTGCCAACCATCAAGATCGATGTGATACTAGGTGTTGAAGTCGATTTGTTCTGAAATAAGTGTTCAAGCTTGTCGAGGGTCGAAAGCACGCCCTGAGTTGGATAGAATCTGGGTGATTTCTTTGAATTCTCCACTGCAACTGACCATGTAAAATGTGGAGATGCCAGATGAGTTTGAAAATCAAAGAAAAATTAAAAATGCTCACCAATGTCGTTGTGAAAACTGAGAATTGACGACGATCCCCAACAACAATGTCAATTTGTTCACACAAATTTCCGCACTTAAGTAAACATGAAGAACTATGTAGACCAACAATCGAAAATACGCGTAACTTTCACGACAAACTGCCCAATGTGTCACTAGCAGAACTCTTCGTTTGGATTGGTGCTTTCCAACCTCGGGGGAGTGTCCCTAACTCTTCTTGCGTTGCATTTAACCTGTAAATCTACAATAAAACACAATATAACAGCACAAGAAAGGATCTTTGGTTTGCGATTAAACAAGGGGTTACAATAATTGATTTGATAAATGTTGGTGGAATTTCCTTCAACGTTAGCTTCAAAAGTAATGGAAAGAAAAGAGATTGTAAACATGAATAAGTGGTAGATTCAACCCAAATAACAGGCCGAAAACTTCTAAAACATTGCACAAAAACCCGTCAAGATACCAAAAAACCCTGAGAGTCGGATACGAGCATAACAAAGCTTAAATTTTGCATAAACCAAAAGCGTGATTGCGCCAAAGAGACAGATACAAAACCGGTACAATGATGTTTCCTGCACAAGAGTATAGAAGCTAGAAAAAGAAAGGAGAGAACGTGAGAGAGTATGTTGTTGCTGAAGAAGATCCAACCTGAGAGAGTATGGAGTCTATCTTAGTTAAGTAGCCATAAACTAGAGAGAAGACCATGTGCTTCAGATGATGTGGAGAAGTTGTGGGGTGAGATTATCCATGTGCATTGATGACTAGAGGAAAGGTAGAGTAAAGTAACGGCGAAGTGAAGAAAGGGAACCATGCACATGGGTGAATAGAGATGCTTAGAGTTAAGTGACAACAAACTGAAGAGGGAAAGTCAATGCATAGTAGTCTTCTTTAAATGAGCTTTGAGTTTAACTAAAGCTAGACTTGGATGAGATGGCAAGACGCTTTAGTTAAGTGATAGAACAAGGAGCCTTGTGATGAGGAGTGCTTGACACTTGGAGCCTATGCTTGGAGAGTGTACCACTTGAGGAACATTGCCTTGATATGTGTACTTCTTGGAGAAGGTGCTTCACTTGGAGACCTTATCTTGATGATTAGATTAGGTTGTTTGTGAACTTAATCCACTTTACTATTGTTGACCTCCTTCACCTATTCTATGTAAAGGGAGAAGAGAGTCTTTAATAATAATCATGTATAAACCATGTGAGAGCTCATTACGTCATTGTATATTGAAGATGAACTTGTCTTGAGTCTTTGTACTTGACTTTATGCAAGCGAGGAAGACACTAGGGTTTGTGTGAGACAAAACCTAGAGGAGATTTGAACTACTAGGTATGAGTCCTTTTATGAGAAGGACCTAAAGCTTGTGGCAAAAAAACCCTAGAGCAGACTTGGAGCACTTTGCTTGGAGAGCTTGTGCGAGGTACGCTTGGTGAAAGATCAAAGGTGGACTTCTTGGTGACGATGCTAGCTTGTTGTGGAGCCTTTGTTGTGGCTAGATAACATGGTGGGATGCCCTACTAGGCCTCTGTATCGTTGGTTAGGGTTTTCTATTGATGGTGAATGCCTTAGCTAGGGTTTGGATGCATTGGATAGTCCTAGCCTATGATAAGTTTGAAGGACTATCTTGTACAAGCTTGTAATAAGTTCCTGGTATGTATTTCTAACTTCATTCTTATGTTATATCTTAAGAGTACTTTGCTGTCCAAACATTGTGGACTTGCAAATCTAATTTTCCATATATATTCTCATGGTGAATGAGTAGTTTCTAGGGCTGTTTGCTATGTTGATTTATCATGAATAGTTAGCAGATTTTGTTGAATGAATTTGACCAATATATAAAAGCTAAAAGGGCAGATTTGTGGCTGTAAAAAATCTGTTGTTTATAGCTTATTTTCAGATCTGTTATATGTTGAGTATTGTGCCCAAAGGGCTGGAAAATAGTTCCCTCGAAGTACAATTGTTTGGCGTTTATTTTCTTGAGCTGCCTTGTGCAATTGGTTGAACAAAAGCGAAATATATACTATTGTAATTTATATTTCAGATTCAACCCTAAGGCTAAAAATTCACAAGAAATAGATCAGAGGAACAGCAAGGTTGACATGAAATTTCTGAATTTGCATTAAGCACAGATTTGTCACAGTTTCCACATGGTATCAACATTGATTTCATTGAGAACGCTCTCTTGGTGAAGAAGTTGGGTATTTCAATTGTTCCATATATAGGATAGGTGCTTGCCTACTATAGGTTGTTGGGTGTGAAACCCTAGTGCGCTTGGGAAGAAGCGCTTAAACCCTAAAAGACTAATCTAATTGATTTTTTGTTGAATTTGCTTTGAGGTGTGCTTCAGATTTGCAGGGATGACTACTCTCGATCTTAGAGAGTGTGACAGGATGGAAGGTGCTTCAAATTTTACACCTTGGAAGTGCAAGTTGCAAATGCTATTGGAAAAGGTTAAACTTTGGGAGCATATTGAGACAAAGATCATTGCACCTACCAATCCAAAACTATTGACCGAACATAATAAGAAGGAAGCCAAGGCAAAAAGAATCGTTCTTGATTCGGTGAGGGATCATTTGAACACTCACGTTGCAGAGAACAATATTGGCAAGGAGATGTATGATGATTTGGTTGCAACAAGCCAAAGTATGAGTGTCTCTAGGAAAATGCTCTTGAGAAACAAGCTTTTTTATTCATTCGCATGAGTGACACAGATACAGTGTTAGCTACCTAGCCATGATAACAAAGTTGAAAGATCAGATGGCTGCCATAGGGACACAAGCCATGGATGAGGAGTTGGTGCCCATTGCATTGAATGGGTTTGCTCATCTTGAAAACCTTTGTCCAAAGTGTTTGTGCTCTTGAGAAGTTACCATCTTCTGAGAAGCTTTGGGATGACTTTGTGCAATAAGAGAAAAGGTTAGAATCTTGTTTGGCTAAGCAAAAAGATATAGAAGACCTAGTTCTCATTGGGAAGTTTAGGAAGGGAAACAACAAAGGACACAAGAAGGATAAGAAAAAAGAAGCAAGCCTAGGTAAGAAGGATTTGAGTAATCTGAAATGTTTTGGGTCCCCAAAAGGGACATTATGCTAGCCAATGTCCAGAGAAGAAGAGAGGGAAGACCAGGCAGCAAAAACAGGTTGCAAGGAGTATCGATACTATAGCAGGAGTGGATGAGTTAGCATCCCAGCTTGAGACCGCCTTCTCCATGGTATCTTCTTTATCTTCCAACACTATGTCAAATGTTGGATGGTATGTGGACAGTGAAGCGTCAAGACATATGACTTGTCACTTGTGACAGGAAACTCTTCAGCAAGATTTGAGAGAAAGAGCAAGGAATGAGTGTGGAGTTGGGTGATGATGATGCTTATCCTGTGAAAGGATTGGGCTCCATTTCCTTTCGAATGTGATCCGGTGATTTTATTGATTTGAATGATGTTTTGTTTGTCTTGATTTGAAGAAAAATATTCTTTCACTTTCTTGTATGATACATTTCCAATAAAGAGTTGCATTTGACCGACAACAGTGCACTATCAATGATTGTACTCTAGCAAGCCCGAGGACTTTGACTAGAGGTGTGCAAGATGCTGGCCTTTACAGGTTGCTTGTTGATCCTATGGCGCTTGTACATAACAATGAAATGTTGTGAAAGCCTTATGTGATAAGGACTTGGGGTTTGTGGCAAAGAAACCCTAAAGGAGACTAGAAATACTCTATGTAGAAGGCTAGCTTGGGGTTAAGAAATTGAGAAGGAGAAACCCAAGTAACCTAGATAGGTTATCAATAGGTGTCTTTCCCTAATCACCCTATTAGTTTCCCCTTTTAAAGGAAGAAGGAAAGGATCTTCAAAAGAGTAATGGGATGGAAAATCAGCTGCCATATGCACACTAGCTTGATAGTGGCAATTCCAATATGTTTGGAAGCTCAGAAGATCAAGACAAGCTCTTTCAATGAAATGGACAGCAGTTGAAAAGAAGTCCTGGTACCATTTGAAGGTCATGATAGGATTATATGGTCCTAACCATCAACAAAGATAATAGTACCAATGGTTTACTAACGGGGTTTCAGAAAAATTGGATTGGATCATGTTACTTAACCAAAGTCATTTTTCTTTTGATTATTGTAGTTTTAGGCCTCTTAAGGTCGCAAGAGATACCACATTATTGTACTGCTTCCCAATCTCTTTTGACATTGTATAGGGGAGTAATCTACTAAACCCTACCAAGACTACTTTAATGCTTAATACTTTACATCTAAAATCGCCATCTTCTTTAAAGAGCATCTCTAGGATATTGAATATTATACAGCACAACTTCCTCCCTAGGACGCTATCGCAAGTGAGTCCTAGCCATAAGAATAAGATTGGAGAGACCACCCTAAAAGAGCTCAAAAACACTAATCAACGACTATAGAAACAACCCTGCAATGCTCAATTACAAGCTAAAGCAACCAAGCTCATACAACCCATTAAAATAAAAGAAGAAAGAAAATTTGAGGAGCTCGCATTTCAGCCTTACAAGCAAAACATACATGTCGATAATAACAGTGTTTCTTAGTGCTTTATGGAGCACTACAAGATGGTATTCCAATGCTTGCAGTGTTCTCTTGAAGGCCAAGAAAGGATGTACACTTATAAGGAATTCAATCCCTCCAACCTTACATATCCATAGATAAGATAAGCAATGCTCCACGAAGACTCTGAGACAGGGGGACGTGTGGAGGTACCCCAATTTTAGGGATTTTAGGGAAATGGGGGATCGAGGGACGTCACATATATAAGATAAAAATTATAAAATATAAAATTTTAAAAATAATATTGATAATGATAAAATCTCAACAATAACAATTCATCCCATGCAAATTCATCAGTAAAATACTAGATACTACTAAATTAGTAAATTGAAAATTCAAATTTGTAAATGATATAAACTATTAAACATGATTCAAAATTCATATTCAAATTCAGTAATGAAATACATTGATTCATAAATCATAAATGAAAGTTGAAACAGAAATAGTAAAATATCGATACATTGATTTAAATTCATCATTCATCATTCTAAAATCTAATTTGTACTAAGTAAAATAGTAGATACTAAAGTCTGAAATAGTAAATTGGAATTACTCAAACTCAAAAATAGTAAAGAATGATGAGTCAAGGTCTTAGGTCATCAATATCTAGACTCAAAAACTCAAAAGTTAAAACTGTTCAAACAATGGACAATGAACATTGAAAATAAATTTTAAAATGACCATCATGGAGTCAATCTCATTGACCGGTCCTCTACATCCATCTCTTGCATGAAGTCATCGGGACCATCAAAAGGAATATCACTATCTATTTTTTAAGCCTTATTAGGCAAAAATAAGAGGAGGGACGCCAAGGAGTCCCCCTTTCGAGGGGGGTGTCCAGAAGCCCCCCTTTTCAAGGGAGGACGCCCAGTAGTCCCCCTTTCGGGGAGACTCGTCCCCCATCTTGGGGAGTTGTGTCCCCCTGCGTCTCCTCGCATCTCCCCAAATTGGGGTCGTGGGGAAACGTCCCCCCAAGAGTCCACCCGTCCTGGGTGCGAGGGAAACATGGGGGGCGTGATCCCCACCCTGGGGGACGTATCCCCATGGAACATTGAAGATAAGTTAAGATAAGTTTGTTCATGTCCAACAAATAACCAAAAGTAGGTCAATGGAACTGCTCAATACATAAGTGACGATACATAGTGGGAGTGGTTTGCTTTTATAGGAGTGGTTTGTTTTAATATCCCCAATGCTTACTAGGCTAGGATAATATGTTTGTTGTCCAATTATATTAGATCTGGTAGTGTGATTTTTTCAAACAGTTTGCATTACATATGCTTTTAATGGCATAACTTGTTTACAACTTTCTACAGACAGTTTGCATTACCTATGCTTTTAAGGACATAACTGGTCTACAACTTTCTACAAACTGTTTGCAAGGGTTATAACAAGGGACATTCCATCAAACATATTGCATGCATCCAAAATACTCATGAAATAGAAGAAACAATGCAGGCATCTTTATCATGGATGGAACCCAAATCACAACAATACAAATCTCTATTGGTTGTAATAGCAGCTGCAATACAACACTACAAGCACACAATAAGCATACCAAAACCTGGAAATGATATCATGTCTTCTTTAGTAGATGGTTTAGAAGTAACTCAGCCTTTGCTACGGAAACTTGGCCTCAACTACAGAAACTCAGCCTCGACTACAAAACTCAACCTTGGTTACAGAAACTTGGCCTTAGCTACTGAAACTCGGCCTCAGCTACAGAAACTCGACCTCAACTACAGAAATCGGCTTCAGCTACAGAAATCTGCTTTAGCTACAAAAACTCAATCTCAGCAAAAGAACTCGGGTGAAGCTCAAATGAAGCCCCTGGATGGATCCTCCTCCTTGTCTAGCTAGGGTGGATGTTGCACCACCGAAACCAAACCAACAGTGGAAGGGTTTTTCCAAAACCCCAACGAAAACCTTGGCTCCAAGAACACTCCAAATAAGAGATCAAATCATAATGAATAAGGTGAAGTGCTACCCTTCCTTTATACTTCTTTGAACCCCTTCTAAATCTTTCCTCTTTTTGACCAAATACACATGACCATTATTTCCCTTTTAAATTTTCACTTAAAGATTTAAATCACTTTATAACCCTTTTTAACCCCCTTTAAATGTATGAAAGTGATTAATTAGCTTCGAAGACATTCCCAGACATTGAAAGTCCCTTTTCTCGTCACCCCAACCTTTAGACCTTTTTGCTCTGATTCCAACGAGCTAATACACTAAGGCATTCCCTCAGATAATGTGATCCAAATAATACCATTAGTGCACTTAATTAAATTATGCTCAATAATAACCTCGATTTACGAGAATCATCGAAATGACACGGAACCAAGAACGAACTGTGCGGAAGTGATCCTGATGATGAAAACTAGTAAATGGACCGGTCTAGGTCTCATCTAACTACTCCAAACCCTCTATTTTCGCCGATAACATAACCTCACCCTTCTGTCTGGGCTGACATAAGCCTCGGAAGTTATCCCCAATTGCAGAACAAGGGAACCCAAAAATGGGGACATTATAGTACTCCCTTCCCAAAGATTGTTTGTCCTCGAGCAATGCCATCACAACCTGATGCTCGACCGATTGAACCAGACTGAAACTGAAAATGATACCACGGTCCCAAACCACCATGGAAGATGTGAAGCATCCTCCGCTCAACACATGGTCCGGCAAGGTACTAACATAAGAAACCCCCTGAATATTGTCGATAAGTAGAGCAACTCTATACTGCAACAACTCAATCAACCCCTCAAAGAACTACTCTATAAGGGAACCAATCTCATGAGAGAAAAAACTGGCTATCGCCCCTGTGTCAGTTATTGAACTGTCTAATACTGAAATTCCAGGGTCCCAAGCTAATCTCAAAAAGGGACCACCATGTTGACGTTGTGTCAATTTGATCATAACCATCTGCCCATTATGCCCAATCTACATCCTCCTCTCTTGGAACTCCAAGTTGAGATACCTACCATCATGAATAGTGACCTGCATAGGCATCCAGGTGAAGTCACGGCCTGCAAATCCACTGCCATACTCGATCTCGAATATTAGAAAAGGAAGTTTGTCCTGATCACTGGCAATGACTCCGGGATGCTCATGGACTTTAAACATCTCTCTGCTAGATAACTTTGTCACCTTTGTTGCCCTATACACCGAAAACCCTCCTTTATTCCTCACACTAAACCAGTCACTCCCACTCCTCCTTCTACTCCACTAAAGATCTAGAAATTCACCAGGGCCGAAATGGTTGAACGCCAACTCAAAGGCCTTTGTTATAATTGTGATGACAAATATTTTCCTGGGCACAAGTGTAAGGAACAAAAGATTTTTATGGCCATCTCGAAGGATGTTTCGGAAGACGATGTTGAGGATCCCCTTGTGTCTGTGTCACATGAACCCACTAACATGACCCCTCCCTCAGACCCTCCCGGAGTAGAACTGGTCATTTCCCTAAATGCTCTCACTGGCTTCTCTGCTCCCCAAACTCTCAAGCTAATTGGTTACATTAAGCATAGGAAGGTCATCATTCTTGTTGATAGTGGAAGCACCCATAATTTTATTCATCGCCGCATTGCCCAAGAAACTAATTGCTATATCTGTGCCGTCAAAAATTTTCAAATCATGATTGCCAATGGCGGGTCCATGAAATGTGGAGGGCGTTGTGAAAATGTGCGTCTCCAAATTGGTGAGTACCACATGAAATCTCATATGTTTGCTATCGACATGGGCGGTTGTGACATTGTGTTGGGTGCAGAATGGCTAAGGACTTCGGGTCCCATTCTCATGGATTTTAAGGAATTAACCATGCAATTCGACCAGGAGAGCCAACAATATAAGTTCCAAGGCATCACCGTTAGTTCCCCGGAGATCATCAGTTCCCATCGCATGGAAAAGCTGCTCAAAAAAGGTCATTCTGGCATTATTGCTCAACTCCATGCCATACAAGCCACTGAGACTCCCTCTGTGTCGCAGGACCTCCAATCCATCCTCTCTAAACATCAAGAGGTTTTTTCCACTCCCTAGGGACTCCCTCCTTCCCGTGGTGTTCATGATCATTCCATTGCCCTTGTCCCAGGAAGCCTTCCTCCCAATATTCGTCGCTATCGTCATCCATTTTCCCAAAAAAATGAAACGAAGAAAATTGTTCAACAATTGCTCAATGCAGTTGTTATTTGCCCTAGTACGAGCCCCTACTCTTCAACTGTGATCATGGTCCTTAAGAAAGAAGGTTCTTGGCGCATGTGTCGTGACTTTCGCGCCCTCAACAAACTCACCATTAAAGACAAATTTCCCATTCCTGTCATTGATGACTTCTTGGATGAATTGAGTGGCGCCCAGTTCTTTACTAAACTTGATCTTCGTTCTGGCTACCATCAGATCTGTATGAACGAGGCAGACATTCCTAAGACTGCATTTAGAACTCATGAGGGCCACTATGAGTTTTTGGTCATGCCCTTTGGCTTGTGTAATGCTCCCTCCCCTTTCCAAAGCCTCATGAATCATGTCTTTTGTCCTTTTCTCTGTCATTTTGTCTTAGTTTTCTTTGATGATATCCTCATCTATACTAAAACCTGGACAACCCATCTTGCTCATGTGGATCGAGTTCTCCACCTACTCTCTCAGCACCAACTTTTCCTCAAACAATCTAAATGTGCTTTTGGCGCCTCGGAAATCAAGTACTTGGGTCATCTTGTTGGCAAGGTCGGTGTCAGAGTGGATCCTAAAAAGATTGAAGCTATGCAAGATTGGCCTCACCCAAAGACTCTCAAAACCTTGCGTGGATTTCTGGATTTAATAGGTTATTATCACAAGTTTGTTAAGAATTATGGAAAGATTGCAGCACCTCTCATTGCTCTCCTTAAAAAGAATTCTTTCACTTGAACTGCAGCAACTGCTCAGGCTTTCCAAACCTTGAAAATGGCCATGTGCACCACTCCAGTCCTGGCCCTTCCTGATTTCACAAAGACCTTTGTCCTGGAATGTGATGCTTCCGAGAAAGAAATTGGCGTTGTCCTTATGCAAGAGGGTCGACCTTTGGCCTTTACCGGCAAACAACTGTTAGAGCAACATTTGGGCAAATCAATCTATGAAAAGGAAATGTTGGCTATTCTGCATCCTGTGGATCTTTGGCACCCTTATCTATTGGGGCAACGCTTCCAAATTAAGACAAATCATCAAAGCCTCAAGTATTTTCTGGAACAACACCTTTCCTCCCCAAAGCAACAAAAATGGGTGACTAAGCTCTTTGGATATGATTATGAGATCATTTACAAGAAAGGCAAAGACAATGTGGTTGTTGATGCACTTTCCAGAAAATATGAAGCTGACAGGTCCCTTTTTTCTCTCTCCTTCATTGTACCAGATTGGCTCCAAGTTGTTCACCAGGAATGGCTACACGATCCCAAAAACTTGCATCTAATACAACAATTGCAGGCCAATTCTCCAGTCTCCCTAGGGTACGCTTGGCTCAATGATGAGCTTCGATACAAAGGTCATTTGTATTTTTAAGTAAACAGTCAAAACTTAAATCCACGGTACTTTCTGAGCTTCATGCTACACCCACTGTTGGGCACTCAGGGTTTACCAAAACCTATGACCGAGTCAAACGTTATTTTTTCTGGGATGGTAAGGACGTTCGCAATTTTGTGGTTGAATGTGATGTTTGTCAATGCAACAAGGGCAAAACAGTCAAATCTCCTGGCACACTACAACTGCTTCAAATTCCACTTGCTATTTGGCGAGATATCTCTATGGATTTTATTGTAGGCTCACCTAAATCGGGCAATAAATCAATCATCATGGTGGTAGTTGATTGTCTTTCCAAGTATGCTCATTTCAGTGCTCTTCAACACCCATTTACAGCCTCCACTGTGGCTCAACTTTTCATGGATCAGGTCTTCAAGCTTCATGGTAAGCCTCATTCTATTATTTCTGATCGCGACCCAACTTTCACCAGCTATTTTTGGCAAGAACTGTTCAAGCTACAAGGCACCCAATTGCATCTTAGCACAGTTTATCATCCCCAGACTGATGGTCAAACTGAAGTTGTCAACAAGTGTTTGGAAACATATTTGAGGTGTTTTGCATCGGAAAGGCAAAATCAATGGGCTCAATGGTTACCACTACCTGAATGGTGGTACAACACTTCTTACCATACAGCTACCCACATGACTCCTTTTGAAGCGCTATACGGACTAAAAGCCACCTTCAGTTCTCTCATACTTGTCAGGTGTCTCGAAGGTCCAGGCGGTTGACCAAACGCTCACAGTTTGAGAGGCTATTCTCCATACCCTCAAAGAGAATTTGGTCATGACCCAGAATCGCATGAAGCAACAAGCAGATCAAGGTCGCTCTGAACGTCAATTTGCAGAAGGAGATTAGGTGTTTCTTCGACTGCAACCTTACAAGCAAAATTCCTTCAAGGACCATTGTCAAAAACTGGCACCCAAATTTTATGGTCCTTATATCGTTCTCAAGTGTGTGGTACAGGTGGCCTATCAGTTGGCTTTGCCCAGTCATTCTAAGCTCCATCCTGTTTTTCATGTTTCCTGCTTAAAGAAGGTGATTGGAACTAAGTGCCAAACTCAAACCAACCTTCTCGAGTTGGACGAAGAAGGCTCCATTTGGCTAAAGCCACAAGTAGTTTTGGACCAGCGTGAGCGTCATCTGCGTCAGTGAACCATCAAGAAAGTGTTAGTCCAACGGAAAGATACAACTCCGACAGATGTCACCTGGGAACCAGCTACCATTATGCAACAATTTCCTCATCTCAAGCCTTGAGGACAAGGTTGTTTTTAAGGGGGGGGACATGATAGGGACCTAACCCCTCACGTAGGTAGAATAATATATTTCCATGTAATAAAGGTCAATATTAATAAGGCCTAGCAATAAGGAAGAATAAGTCAAATGTAAGAAGACCTAATAGAAGCTTCCACTTCTATAAGGATCTTCCTCTAGATTGTTCTTTTGATAGACATATTTAGTATAAATAGGACTAGAGGGTATGAGAAGTTTTGTCTTGAATATTATTGTAATAGAGCTCTGCTCTGTTGGAGGTTACCCCCCTCGAAGAGACAAGTGAACATTTCTCTCAGTCATCAAAGTGCTCTTTCTGGTGTTATTTTGGTATTATTGTGGTGTTGTTCTGGTTATATCGTTGTTTATCTGCCATTTCTAGCTAATTATTTCTATTTTGCATACTATTTTATATCTGGAATATTACATAGCAATCCAACGTATCACAGTGAGACGAAGCATATTTCTATTAAATACCATTTTGTAAGACATGTTGTTGATGAAGGGGGAGTGGCTCTGGAAAAAGTCCATACAAAAGTGAATTCTGCAAACATGTTTACGAAATTAGTTTTGTTAGAGAAGCTACGATGGTGTTTGGCTTCTCTTGGCTTGCAGAAAAGGTGATGAATTAATTTGGGCATGATATATCAGGTAAACTGTTGTCAAGGTGGAGATTGTTGAAAACGTGCCAACTAATTTCCCATGCGGTAGCATGCACATCAACTAAATTTAGAATGTGCGTGCATGCACACTACAGTGAACAGTTTGTGTAACTAGTGGATCATATTGTAATCAGTTTGTCTAATTGTTTGATAGATGCAATATATACAAGCATACCCATAGAGGTGAGAAAAGGAAGTAGCAGTGTAGTATAGCACAGTGTATGGAAAGAGAGTGGGAGGATGGTTGTATGCCTAAGATTGGTTATTGTAATTCTCCCTTGAATAAGAAGAATATCTATTATCATTGCCCCGTGGTTTTTCCCGTACTAGGTTTCCATGTAAATCATTGTGTTCATTGTGTGATTGTTGTTCTCGGTCTTTGCTTGTCAATTAATCTTGCTCTGTTTATGCTTCCATTGCCTAACAGTACAATGCTCCCTAGAATAAGGCTAGAAGAGGGATGTTGTGTGCTCCCTAGAAAGAGGCCAGATGAGGGATGATGTGTGCTCCCCAAAAAGAGGCCAAATGAGGAATGACGTGTGCTCCCCAAAAAAAGGCCAAATGAGGGATGATGTGTGCTCCGTAGAAAGAGACCAGATGAGGGATGACACATGCTCCCTAGAAAGAGGCCAGATGAGGGATAATGCATGCTCCCCCAAAAAAGGCCAGAAGAGAGATGACGCGTGCTCCCCCAAAAATCCTTCTATGACTGCTCTTGCACATTGTAATACTTTTTTCAAAGCCTTCTTTAACTGGAAAAAGTGATAGAATCAATAACCCTTCAAATATAGAGAACCATCTATTAACTGCTGTCAATATTGCATGTCTAACAAATAGCTTCAGAAAGGAGGTCAAAATATTGCATGTAGTAGAAGATGAACCAACCCAGCTTAGAGATTGATCGAAAAATAGTACTCACCAGATTCAGAAATTATCCCCCTGTAAATTCTACTGTGAAAGTTGAAACAAGAACAACCACTTAAGAATAATTTCCTTTCAGAAAGGTGGTCAAAATATTTCATGTAGTAATATTATATTTACCAACATAACTCATACTCATAGATTGATTCTCATATAAAGCAATCACCACAATCAGAAATTATTGTTATGTATAAACTACTGTGAAACAAGAATAACCACTCAAAAGCCATATTCTTTGCAGGCTTGTGATACCACCCACTACCTGTGCAGCTTCATTCGCAGCATTCTTGGTCCACAGTGCTATCTTATCTTGTCGAGCACGCACATTGACCACTGCACCACAAATTTCATCACCTTCATCGAATTGTTCACCAATCATCGCTAACAACTGCATCCCATAAAACGTGTCTCAGAGGCAAACCACAATATTACAAAAGTTCTCAGCACTTTAAGCAACAGAATGCAATCTTACAGTGTGCAGCCAGAAGGTATCAACAACAGGCTTTCCTTTCATGATGGTAACTGTCCACTTTCCTCCATTTGCACATTTAGGGTCCTCCCACTTTGGCTCAATTCCAGCTTTGAAGCAATGAAAATCTGAACCAGCAATCAACTTACTTGGCTGAAGTATATTGTTATAAACGCTGCAATTTGACAGAGAATTCAGTCAAATAGTGAAATATCAAAAACCATTCTTCAGCGTGCAAATAAAATTTGTAAAAGATGAGGAAATTATTAGGATAAAGATCTTAACAGTCTGGAGTAATATCTAAGAATGATGTGGAAGAATAAATATTGTTACTATCAACTATTGTAGCCTCAGGCAGGAAACAAAAGCATGTAATTTTACTTCTTTCTGCTACACAGTACAAGAACAACAAATATGATATTTAGAAAACAGAAAAAATAATATTTTACATACTGAAAGATTTAGCAACTAATATTGATAAATTGTTTATTTTTCATAAAAAATATCCAAAATCGTAAGACTTGCTCTTAGATATTCACGCAAGTTTTATGCATAAAAATATAGATATTCTATTGAAAAAACTAAAATATAGATATTAGAACATTTGCCCCAAATCTCCAAAATTCCATAGTAGGTTAAAAATGTTTTGGGACAATTGAATTCTAAATTCCTAATGCCTTAGATTAGAAATATTTGCCAGCGATTTATATTCTTTAAATTAAAAGTGCTCTCTTAAAGTTACCCCTGATCTTACATTATTCAGCCACATAAGTGCAATAACATATCAATTTTAAAACAAACAGTGGTTTTTTGCTACAGTAAAATTTTTATTTCAAAAGTTCTAATATTTTTTCTAGAATATTTCTAACTAGTCCAATGCTATTTGTTATCGTGTTCAGCGCTCATCAGTTTGTGTGTCCCTGACTCATTATTGTGAGTTTTTATCCTGAATATGATGAAAGAGATGACAGTTTTGCATTCTTTCATAGCCAGATACGTAGCTTCAAAAGCAATGTGCTAAAATTCCTAATATATATATATATATATTCCTAACATGAAATATTACTAAAAAGTAATGTTTTCAGGTAATGTCACAGTGAACAGAAATATTTGTAAGATGGTAAGCAAAGGGAGCATCAAACAACATTCGCTGATACTATAATTGGCAATCTAAGGTAAGAATTACAAACACAAGTTCAAACTTCAAATGATTATGAACTTCACCTAATAACCCAAGGCTAACCATTTAGTATTAAGGAAGAGATACATCATCCTGGCACAACTCAGGCACGCCATTAGGTACTTATGTAGTGAACCTCGTGAAGGACTGACTACAATAATGTTAAAAACTAATAACATAATCATTATACCTAGGGTCACTGCTATAGGTCACAGCCATTTATTAAGGGGTACGATAATAAAATCAATAAACTCATAACCTGTTGTACAATCTCATCATTTGTTTATCTATCTGCCTTTTTATCAAACATATTATGACATTTTGGGGGCATGTACCTATAGTTGCTATCTTCATGGATCATTACGACCTTTGGGTCTGACACAACTATTAGAGCATAATCTAATCCAACCACTTTTTTCACTCCGTTTGTCAAATCCATGTTCACATATACGTTATTTATTTAAAAAATACAGGAATATAGAGAAAAGGAAAATACTTTATATATAGGAACATTTATATTTAAAAAGTATTATATTGCCAATGAGACCTTGGTTCACTAGCAAGAGCAGGTTGACCAGCAAGGAAAATCATCTTAAAGAATTAACTGAAAGACATCTAAAAGACAAAAGAGGTTACCACTGTTTTTCATGATAGATTTTTCCATTTCTGATGCTTTCTTTCCTCTTTTCTCAGCAGTGAAGGTGCCTTAGCTTGGAGGAGATGGTACTTATTTATATTCAGATTTGAGAGACAAGGGCGAAGTTAGACAGTTCATTCTTGAGACATTCAGTAGCAGCGGAAAATCTCTTGCTCTTTCTTCCATGAATCTCCATCACCACCTCCACTGCAAGCGAGGAGTTCAATGGCAGCCTGTCACCTATTGTCCATCATGATGCAAACAATTTTTTGGGTAATATCTGATCTGATCTAGTTATGCTCCACTCTAGCTCTCTGAATCTCATGGTTGTATTGAATTAATCATTTTCCTGATAGTTCTGTTTATATGCATTTACTTTGAAATTGTTTTCACTTAAAGCGCATTTCTGTCATATGTTTGCAATTTACTTTCGAAGTTATAAATGTCTCTGAAGCCTGATCTCAACCACTGAAGTCTTCTATTAAATTTTATCATCACTCTCTATTGTTTTCGAACATTTTGAGAGTGGGTTTTATTTTGCTGACCATCATTGAATTACATGCAAAAATTTCATTTTTAGACAGCAGCATTCACCTAATAGGGACACCCCCCTGAGACTGGAATATTGCCAGTCCGAACGGAGAGGCTTTCAAATGTGAAAGGGTTGGTCTATAATTGTCATGCAGATTTGCATGTGCAGGTTTGTGTGATAACAGCACCTAACAAAGTTTGTGATGTGGCACAGCCTCTAACCTTGGGGCTTTGAGATGGGCATGTTTATCAAAGCAACTTCAAAAAGAATCATATTATATAATATAAATACTAAATCAAATTCCATCCCATGCTATTATTCTTTAGCTCTTACAATTTATACCCTAAAACATAATAATAAACAACTCATCTACCATCACTTTGTTATATTGGTCCTCTGCTTTGTTGATAAACTAAAGATACCACAATTAGAACATGGGAAAGAGACATAAGAGGAATATCTCATTTATATAAAGTATTACGATTACATCCTTTTACTTGTGATTTAGGTAATTGCTCTACCTAGTCATCCCTAATTACATTGCTAACAATTAACCTTAACCCAATTGGTCACTTAACACATGTGACCTTTATTGCTTATTATAATAATGATAATAATCTATTTTTAAGGTCACGGCTAAGCCAGCACACCAAATTGGTGTATGAGACCCCCCTTGTTTGTGGGACAAGGGACCCCCCTCCGCCCAGCGATTTGACTGGTAAAATCTACGAAGGTATACATACCCTACCCCCCTCTGGATTTGAACCTGTGACCTCTTAAGAGGAAACACATCTTCTTAACCATTAGGCCCACATATATTTTATTGACTGTTACATATTCTAACAACCACGCCTAGAAGCACAAAATACTACTATTTTATTTACCCCCCTAGACAAAATTCATAACAATACTCTTAAAAATAACTCAAATCAACAACTAAAGTATGAATAGAAAAATTTGTATTAGCATTTATGTTTGGTCTTCAGCAATGCATTGCCGCCCCAATAAGGGGACTTTCTCACTACTCCATCTAACTAGCATAATCCTCTTGAAGCTAGATGCCCATCTAATTCCCCTAGACAATCTCTCAATGTCATATTGCCAAAACTCTCTTTCTTTGAAGGTAGAATCAGATTGGACTCCCCTAGCTAATCAATCAATTAGGAAACCTTCCTGAGTATCCTTTGTCTAGAGGCTGAGTTGCTCAGTTATTGAGCAAAACAAAAAATCATCATCTGATTCATCATCTGATTCATTATTTGAATACTCTTCGTCCGAATCTCATACCATATTACAATTCTCTCTATTTTTTATTTTATCCTCGGTACCTCGGTACAATGGAGTTTGCATCTCGAGCACTATGGCCTAACTTCCCACACTGGTAACATTTCTTACCTTTATTGGAGTTGATGCTTCAACCTTTTCTATTCTACTTAGTTTTGTTTCCTTTATTGAAAAGAATCTTCATCCACTTGTTTCTCTTCAACGATGACGGTGGAGATCACGTTTCCAAAGATTACGAGGGGATCTAGCTATTAGTGTGAACACAATGTTGTTATAATTTGTGGGCAGATAATTAGTCTAATAAATGAATTGATCTTGTTGTGAGGGTAGGGTTTTTTCTCCACCCCATTAAATTGTAATTAAATTTCTACCATTGAATTTCTCTAATGCAAGATTTTCCATTTTTAGAATCAAAAATAAAAATAATCAGAGAAATTCCTAGGCAATTTTTCCCTTTGTCTAAAAAAACTCTTAAACGAAAAACAATCTTCAAAAAATACCTCTAAATTTGTGTATTGTTGCCTGCGTGTCTGAGTTTAGGGTTTCTGTTGCAAAATTATGTCAGTATGCCCTTCAAATACATTCATATTTTCTTCCCTTTAAAAATTTGTGTTTTCTTTTTATTGATGTGAATCATCTGCATTTTTGTGCAACCTCTACTTGTTATGCACACATATGGTTGTCTTCATCTGTGTGGCATCTACGCCACACTGTGTTGGGAGAGAATTTGTTGCTTCTCTTCTCTCCTTCACTTTGTGTTAGTTGTTTGGTCTATGGATTAGGATTCTCGAAGCATTGATGATGTCAATCAAGATCTTTCTTTCTATTTCAACAAGTGTGTGTCTTCCTTTTCATGTCTTCTTTGCACTCTAACCAATGTAGTTTCCTCTATCATCGATACCTCCTATGCTCCCTAGGCATCTAGTGTCATCGGGGTCTCCTCTCTCTTTTTGTTTAATTCTCCTTCAAAACATGATTTCATACTTCTTTCTATATTTATAACTTTTAAACAAAACAATAATGTGCACTTGCTTTTTGTCAATCTTTAATTTTTAATTAGACTCTTTTCTCTCTCACAAAATTCTCTTTTGACCCACATTGTTTTAATCTTGGACCCCTCATTTTTCTATATTTATAACTTTAGAAAAATTTAATAATGCGCATTTACCTTTGTCAATCTTAAATTTTTAATTAGACTTCTTTCCTCTCCCCTCACAAAATTCTATTTTGACACATTTTTTATCTTGGACCTCGCATCTACAAACCTTGATCAGGTATTTGCTTTAATACAATGTACACAATTATAGCATAAGAGAGAGATAAGGGCAATAAAGCATTTATTAATGGAGTCATCCTTAATACAATACAATTATCACCTTCTATCTGTGATTTAGGTGGTTTCTACAACAAATGATCCCTAAGTAACAATGCTAACAATTAACATTAACCTAATTGGCCACTTCACACACAAGACCTTTATTACTTACCAATCTAGATCCATCTTAACCCCAAATCTATCAAGCATCGAGAGGTCTCAAATCCCTTTGAGATGCAAACCTTTTTGACAGCAAAAAAACATTGAGACAAGTTTGCACCTCGAGGGATTGATCCCACCCAATACTTGATAGATCCAAGGTTAAGGGCACATGATTTTTTTTCAATTTGTCCACGTAAGTGTTAAGGATGAGACGAACATTACAATATCCTCCATACTAGGTTGTAGAATGCACCTCTCAACGCAATTATTGATATATTAGGAATCCTAATATATATTACTGAGAGTCATTTATTCTCACATGATTCTCATTGTTACATCATTAACATCTGTTACTTTTAACTAGTTTTGGCACCACTTGTCAAGCCTTAATTCCACATTTATTAAGTTCCTTCTCGAGGGTCTAAAACGGAACATAATTTATCAGCAACATTGCGAAAAAATCAATTAACTGTGGTAAGCATTAAAAAATACAAAATAAATCCATTTTTTCAATTTTTTAAGCATAAAAGGAACAACATCAAATAAACACATTGGCACATAGATATGGAAAAAACGTCAATATATATGATGTAGTGGATGCCAAATCAAAAACGATACATCAAAGTCTGTACTAAATCCAAAACCTTGATAGTTGATAGTTGGACAACCAATACAAAATGACATCAAACATATATAAATGTATCTCATCATCATGAGTCATCTACAATGACAAATATAGTAGCTAGCTATCAACTCCCTCTACCCTTTTTACAAGAAAAGGTCACGGCTTGTTTGTAACTAGAAGGTCCAAATCATCTATCTGATAACGACTAGTGGTTGTAGTTGTATCAAACTGTGTAAAAGATGGTGTTCAAAGTGCCACATCACCCTCTCTACTGTCAAAGTGCTCCTCTACCCCCTACACTTGTTGTTACTCCCTTTCCCCCTGCAACTGTTTTTGTTGTTGCTCCTCCTCTAACCACTCAAATGCCTCGTCCATAATAGGTATCTTGTACTCCACCCTCCACTAAGACAATATGTTAATGTTGTCCAAGGAAATGGCATTCACATCAAGGATTTTCTCATGCCGCCTCACCCACAGTCAAAGATTGTAGTCGACATAAACCATATCATTAAGGCATTGAAAATCCAACCTATAAGAGGGTGATAATAAATTTAATGAGTCGTGAGAGTCATATATATGTTAGTAGGTCATAAATTATAATAATTGTAATTTCTTAGTTGAAGTTCTACTTCTAACCTATTGTGTTTCTTTGAGTGTATTTGGTTTGAGTGTATTTTTTCAAATACACTCCAATTGCACTCGCAACCTCAAATGCTACAAGAACAACAAAATTTCATAAGGGTGGTGCTTTTGTACCATAATTTCACCACTAAACATCCACAACAAATAAGAAAAAAAGACTTAAATTAAATTTCATTACAATGGAAAATCAGAAATAAACAAAACATAATACAACACATGTAATTTGTTATCGCACAGTTTGTAGTTAAGGTAAAAGACGAATGAAGAAGGGCAAACTGGCGTAACTGAGACTATCCCACCACTGTCACCTCAATGGGATAGCTCTTTTTGTTTAGGGAGGTAAGGCCCAGGGGAGACGTCCCCGGTGACCTGGGGTTTTGAAAAGGCAAAAGGCTTAAAGGGTAAGTGATAATTTCCCCCTCACATGTCACCACCGATCAGAAAGTCTGGCTTTATAGCCAATAAAGATAAAAGTAACCAAAAGTGCACCTGCCCGAGACAAAGTAACAAGAAACTATGCATATGCAAGATCACCTGCTTGGTTAGCACTTCATATAATTATGGACTTTTGATATAAAGCAATTGCCAACGATACAGATGAAGTAAATCAATGATGTAAACTAGCAATGATTATAATATATCGCTTCATAATAAATGTTAATGGCAATCAATGTAGCAATATCAACATTAAGAAACAACGCCTTAGCTAATCATTCAATTGTTTGTAAAGATACAAATGTTGCAATGGTGTAAGTATAGCATAAATAAATAATGGCAACAGTAGGGTTAGTAGATGTTAGTCTACGCTAGGGTTAGAAGGTTAGTAGTTGTTCAAAGTGTTTGGTTGTTTGTATGATCAAGGGTACTCAAACAATGGAGGTCTTAGATCAGTGCCTTGTTAGGGCAAATGGAGTCAAAAAGGGCTACAAATGTTGAAGGGTCGTGATGATAGTAACAGGGCTAGAGACAAGAGGTTTTGATGTTGAAGTGTTGCTAAAGCAAGGCTTCAACAAGTCAAACCCTAGGGGAGATGGCTCACTATGGTGTAGATGACCTAGGCCCTAGTGCGTCTTCCTCTAGCTCAAAAGACAAATTTAAACGGCTAGCTTGAGCAAGAAAAGATATGGCTGAAGACAGGAGGGTTAAATGTTGAGGTGTTGCTAAAGCAAGGCCTCAACAATGAAACCCTAGGGGAGAAAGGCTCACTAAGGTCTAGAAACCCTAGGCCTTAGTGCTTTCTCCTCCTTCTTCAGCTCGTTGACAAGAATAAAACGACTTGCTTGAGTGATAGATGTTATGGCTAAGGACAAGAGAGTTTGATGATGAAGTGTTGCTATGGCAAGGCTTCATCGATCAAACCCTAGGGGAAATGGCTCACTAAGGTGTAGAAACCCTAGGCCTTAGTGCGTTTTCTCTTTCCTTAACTCAACAACAAGTAAAATACGGCTAGGCTAGAAGAGAAAGGATAGAGTGTTGCTATGGCAAGGCTCTACCTAACTTCAGCAAATAAAATGGCCTTTAATCTTAGTAGGGACATGAGACAAGGACCTTAGCATGTTCTTGTCACCTAGGGTTTTAATTCAGCAAATCATAATAACAAATGCAAGTAAATAGTACCATAACCATTCAATCAAGAAGTGTTGCAGAAATTCAATTACATTTATCCAAGAAATCATATAGCCATACCCTAGTTGTAAACCTTCCACCAAGAGAAATGCCAAAAATAGCCAAAACAATCTTCCTTCAACAAGTGCGCCTTAGAATTTCAGCCAAAACCCTAGAATACGGCGCAAATTTCAGACCTCACCAAGTGGTGAGTGAAAGATGATGAAAATATGAAGGTAAAAAACCCTCAATATATAGCATACCAATGACCTTAATTAAATTTTAGGTCATTAAAAGGCCAACAAGGCCAAAATACCAAAATAATATTGTCTTACATTAAATGCCATAAATGAAACCCTAATCAAGCAAAAACAAGACATCATGCCCCTTCTAGGGTGACGTTAACCCTTTCTAGGGCAAATGCAGCCTCTTGGAGCAAAACGTTGGCCCTCCTTGGGCTTCTCCAACCTGCCACATGTGCCAAACTGCCATGATTGTCTCCCAAAACGTCCATGAAGCTGGATGACGTCATGAGCATCCTGGGTGACGTCCTGGGCCTTCCAAGGCCAACATTCCAATGAAGAGGGCACAACCCCCCTAGGTAAGGCTCTGCCAGAGTGCCTTTGTGGAACGTCCTCCTCTTCTCCGGTGCAAACCCCTTTGTCCTGTCTCTGCCCCCTGTTGGGGTCTCAGCATCCATCTGGTGGGCTCTTCAACCCCATGGATGTCTGAACTAATCATCTCCCCATGTGTACCTGTCCAATGTGGTACCTGTCCGTCGAGCATGATCCTGCACATCAACAGCTACGCCCTCCATGGGCTCATAAGTTACAGGGATCATAGCAATGTCAATCACATCTCATCATCAATATTATTAAGCATGTGCATAAAACCCCTTTTACCCCAATCAAGTGCTCGAAGACATTATACAAATCTGCAATACAAGTTTGGAGGAGGTGACAGGGCGTCCTATTGGGCTAGTGTCCACTGGAAAAGGGATGTTTCGGGAAGAGATTAAATCCAGGTCATGTAAATGGGTGAGGTGGAAAAGGGATGTCCTGACAAGGGGTGCAGTGAAAGCAGGGAAATGCAAGGCTTACCTATGGATGCATTTGTAGAAGGCGAGTTGCACCTGTCCTGGATGCAAATGTTTCCAAGCCCATTCATGCCTTTTATTCTTTATTCTTTATTGTTTTTTCTTTGAGAAGCTAATCAGGGGACACTGCCCTAGCGTGGTGACCAGTGGTGGCAATGTTACCCACAAGCACTTTCACGGAGATGAGAAGGTTGGCTCGTGATGAGACCCCCTTTCTCTTGGCCATGCATCCAAGAGCCACTACCCTGGCGTGGTAACCAATTGCTAGTAGTGTCATACCGCTAAGTGCCCATGGACCTAATAGGCTGGCTCGTGATGAGACCCCTTATCCTCTAACTAGGTCTTGTTTTATTATTTTATGGGTCCCTCTTGTTTCTTGCTGAGAAGCTTTTTACTGCTTTCTCGGGGATCCCTGGGCGAAGCATCTCGAGGTTTTATTTTTAGGTTTTTATCTTTTGCCAGCTTGCTTTTACCTTCTGGGCCTTTAGCCCCTTCTTCCCACAAGGCAAGGTGCAACCCTTAAATGATTGGCCAACCCAATGCCCGGACAAATGTAATGAGATGGATGAGCAAGAAGCAAGATGAAAAAGTGATAATAAGACGAGAGCGGACGATGACTTTTCAGAAACCCCCCCGGTGGCAACTCGAAACCTATGGGCACAGGCTTACTAGGGCATCTTGTCATTCCCCCCAGACATGGTCAAGTGGACAGGTATAAGATCCAAGCATTTGTTAGAAACAAAAGGAATTAAATGCACATATTCAAAGGTTTTGAGGATCAGAGTGACACATACCATGATACCCGGACTCATCACCTCATGGAGCAAGAACAATCTCTGATACAGGACCAAGCCGAAGGTGATGTATGTTGTTGTTGCTGACAAAGTGGAGGAGTTGAAAGGGAGAAAAGATGGGCCCTCCAGGGCCATGTTCAAGTCGATCTAGCTCTCGATACTCCATGTCTAGGACCTGTGGGCCTCGAGACATGATCTCCTAGTTATCCCTAAAAGTGGGGGATAACATAATTAAAGTTCTAAATTATAATAGTTTGTGCAACATCAAATACTCCTTTCTTGGATAGCATCGACAAAGCCAAATAATCTGATAGCATCCTTAAACATCTTCATCTCGTGATTAATGTTTTACGAGCTTCTTGATCAAGAACCATCCTACGAAGACATGTAAGGAACCCTTCCATAACCTTCCCATCGAAATCAAAATTACACAACTAAAGGCGGGATTAAGGACAAGCGGTGTTGCATGAATGGGACGATTGAGCATCCTAGACCATTGATCATCTATCAAATCCCATATGTTCAAATATTTTTCATGTCCAATGGTACCCTTTCCCACACAATAAGATCAAAAAGTTTCTTTGGCCCTATCCATAGCTTCATACAAGTAGCCCATTGCAGGCTTATCCCCCTCAACCAAATGAAGAACCTTTACCAAAGGTTCGCTAACTATGCACACTTCATCCACTCCTTCCCAGGAGAAATTGGTGTACACTAGCTTAGCAATGGCTATTCCATCCTATCTTATGCTAAATGCACAAATCACGCAACTCGTCACAAACAAACATTTGCTTCAACTCAAAATGGCATTGGGGCATAGATTGAAGAGAAATGAAGTTGTTGGCAAAACATGAGACTGTAGGACACAACAACTCCCTGTTTCTTGTGAATTTCCTCGTGAGGATAAGAATAAAGCATGGTTATATATGAAATTTGTGATGCTCCTAGCCCAATCAATGACCTCCTTGATGAAGCAGATTTTTCCCACATCCTCAACCATCATGTTCGACAACACAGGTATTCCAACAGAGGACGAACACCTTCAGTAACCACTCACACAACCAGATCAAAGATCAACACACAAATGTTTGACGTGGTAAAACCCCTACCAGGAAACATCCACGGCCCCAGCCAACGCGGCTACTTGGAGCAGTTTATTAATGAAAAGAAAATATTACAGAGAGATTTTACAAGAGAGTTTCTCACAATCGATCATCGGCAAATGACCCTCCATGCTCTTTAAATAGAGATCATGGACCAATCAGGTGTTAAGCCGCGGATCAATGGTCGTTAAGATCATGGAGAATATGAACCATCGGATCACTCTATGTCGGGAACATATCGTGACCGTCAGATTTCCTAACTACAAATGCATACTAAAGAAACACACTAAGAAACACACTTTTACCTAACGACACATTAGACCAAGTAGATCTTAACTAACTCCTAAGTGTCTATACCATAGACCAACAATAGCAATAACATCGCACATCAACAGGAAAAATGGATTGGCCTTTATAATGCTCAAAGGTATGTCACTCCAAAAAATACACCTTCCCCACAACCCTATTTGCTTCTTGCTTCTCCCTTTTTTTAACCATTGACCAAATGGAAGGTTGTGCCCCATCTCCAATTCTTGAAACAAAGTAAGGTGAGGTCTTCACGAAAGGTGAACCAGTGGAACCCCTCTCACTGTCCTGAATCCTAGATATGCCCATGGTCCTTAAGGATCTAACCACTCCATCGATGACAAGTTCAACTTTGAGAGCGGCCACCTCTTCCTTCTTTTGATCCTTTTCATAAATAGCTTCGTAAGCAGCTTGCATAACCTATGGGGATGGCTTACTACAAACCCTAACCTCATGCCCTGTGAGCCTAGCAACGTGGTATTTCAACCTACTAATCCCTCCTATCATGAATTGCCCACACAATTTACAAGTCAATCTTTCTCAACTTGTCCCATTTTTAGGTTCATTGTACTACCAAAATGGATCCAAAACCTTTAGCATATTGGCAAGGTAATATTCAACTTCCAACTTCAAAACTAGGGCAAAAAAACAAAACAAATGAACATCAAACACACCTAGAAATAAACCAACATGTTGGTAAAAGAAAACAGACCTATAAATTGTTCTGCAAGCTGTGAAAAAAATTATAATAAGAGGGAAGCAACATGCACTTTGAAAACCCTGCATAAATCTAGAAAAAAATCTAGTTTAGAAGGAGAAATTTGAAGAAATAACAGACATTTAAGAATATGAAAATTGTAGGCAGATAGGAAACAATCCCCACTCCAATTAAAAAAACTTTGATGGTAAGGAAAACGATGGTTTGGCCCTCCTAAGATCAATTGCTGGCGATGGTAAATGCCTTCCCTCTCAATCCCTAACCATTGCAAAGACAAATGAGCCAAAAAAAACACAAAAATCAACACTTTATGAGGATTAAATCCATCACAAGCAATTATTTCCATCGCAACAAAACTTTTTCAAAAAAAATCACAATTTTTTTAAGACATTGAGATGGGACAATTTTTTCAAAAAATCATGGTCTTTTAAAGACAATTTCTCATTTTAGGTTTAGCATCTGAAAAATCACAATGTGGCCAATTTTTCGACGATTTTTTCATCTATAATTCAAAATACATCAGTCTCTTCCTTTCATTGTTTTCATCAATATACTCATATGTCACATGCCCTTATTCCAACAAACTCACAATCTATTGTTATTTCTCCTCTTTGTATCCACCTACTTCACCCTTTACCACATTTTTTTATTATCTCGTATTTTTGCAAGCTCTTCATTTTCATCTTTCCTCTTTTCACATCTTGAAGTCACAACTTTTGCTTTGTGGTAATGAGGTTTTGGAGTGGTAAATTAAATTATACAATTTGATAAACCTTGGTAAAGAATACATTGACTTTCAACATTTATATATAATCCCTCACATTTGACAAGCCTTGAATAACTCCACACAAGAATAAAATTTTATTGATGTGAGCCACATATAAAGACATTGAGACAGGAACCTTAGTTTCATCTTCCAGGGGTCTGATGACTATTGGGATTTACCTCCGACTCTTCATATTTCTCCTACACCATAATATTTACAATATTTAAAATACACCATAATCTCTAGTATTAGGTGTCTAACATTCCCCCCCTTAATCCGAAGGGGTGTTTGTGAGTCCAAGCATCTTTTTGAACTTTGCAAACTTTTCTCTTCCAAGCGCGTTGGTGAAGATGTCTAAAATTTGCTCACTTGTGGAACAATGTGTTAAAGGAATGGTCTTGACCTCTACATGATGTCGAACCAGACAGTACTTCGTGTTCATGTACTTTGTTCGATCATGGAATCTAGGATTCTTGGCCAACTTGATTGCAAAAGAGTTGTCAATCAAAAGTGGAGTGGCATTCACATGTTTCTCTTGGGAATCTTCTAATATCTTCTTGAGCCACGCAATCTCCTTTGTTGCGTCTCCATCATCCACATACTCTAGCTCTGTAGCGGAATTTGTTGGAACGAATTGTTTGAGTGATCTCCAAGAGATAGTTGTTGATCAAAGACTCATGAGGTATCCTAAAGTAGACACTCCTTTCTCCTTATCCCCATCAAAGTCTGAATCTGTATATCCAACTAGTTTGAAGTCCTCCACCTTAGAGTATTTGAGCCCAAAGCCTTGAATTCCCTTTAAGTACCTTAGAACTCTCTTTGCAACACACCAATATCCTTTACAAGGTTTTTGCATGAACCTAAAAAGGATCCCAACTACAAATGAAATATTTAGTCTAGTAGTGGTAAGGTAGTTGAAACACCCCCCATGTTGTCTATATTTAGCTGCATCCTCAAATTCATTGCCTTCTTTTGATGTTAGCTTCAAATTTTGGTCCATTCCAGTAGAGAGATAAGATAAGATAACATAAATGTATTAATGTTTGACAAATGACCACTGAAGCAGGTCAATAGGATTGTTAGGTACAATGATGTCTATACAATGTGAGAGCACTAAAGCGGCTCCTGTAAAAAGAAGAAGCAGGAAGTAAGAGTAGAATAGAAATCTAATCTAAAACCTAGAAAGCCAACTCCAAAAATGGAGAGGTTGTCTAGGGGGGGGATATAGAAGGTGAGGTGATCTAAAATCTAGGGCATCGATTGTACAAGGCTATATTAGTCCACTGGAACCATCTCTCCTAACATTTGAGGACGAATGAAGAAAACTCAAAACAAATGTTTGTCCAAAAAAGGAACAGGAGAGGCGTTGAAATGAGTATTGTGTTGTTGTCTAGAAGAAAGACCCAGTGGTTGTGTTCTAGAATATCTAACCTAGCGACTACTCTGTCTGCTAATGTGAGGTCAAGATTGGGGAGTCGTTGGGGTCTCACGAAGGTAGAGATGCCCCGTGTCCTCGCTGATCTAGAATCCTCTCTATCTAACTATCGCTTGGTGCCCCTAGTTGGGAGTGTTAAAATATTCGATGTGCTCATTTTACCATAGACAATATCATTATTGTCACCCAACCATAGGCACGCAACCACCCCCGAGCACCATAACCTTTGCTAGATAGAATGATTTCGGAAGCAACACTATAACCAACAGATAAACCCTCGCTGCTAACTACAACAACAACTCAAGACAAGTAGAGTGTTCCTTCTCCAAGGGTAGCACACAAGAGAGTCTCCATATCCACAGAACAAGTACCATACACAACTGCAGCAGCTGCAGCTGCACTACTCTCTAAAACTTGCATCATACTTAGCAAGAATATCACCAAGAGTATCACCAAGAATATCACCAAGAGTTTCGCCAAGAATATCACCAAGAATATCACTTGATAGTGGTAGAGAGAGACAAAGACCAAGAGATGACCATACACCCTTATTCCTCTTTGCAGTTGCAACTGCAGCGCTCCACAAGACTTGTGCATTGACTGGGTGTACAAATGAGCTAAAACGTCCTCTATTTATATTAATCTGTCGAGTGACTTTTCTGGCTGGGCCGACTTGACTTTCTAGTAATTATATTTTCGATTTATATTTTTCCTATGGAGTCGACTTGTCTTTTTGGAAGATAATATTCTAATATTATTTATTTTGCTACGTTGACTTGTCTTCTAGGGTTTTTACACATCTGTTTAAGGTTTCTCTTGCTTCCAGAATATTCTATTCTAGCCAAAGGTTACACAAGGAGGTTAATACCTCCCGCAGCTACCATAATATCAACACTCCCTCCTAGCTAAGGAGGTATTAACAAGTAGCATCATCATAGCCACACAAGCTATCAACTCATGAGCAACATCACCACTATCAGTATCATTTGATAGCATCAACTACATCATCTCTCGAGGACATACTCAATCTGAGTAATCGGGCATGATGTTGAATAAGTCACTCACTCAACAGAGTGATACAAGGACCATTCTTCTAATCCAAACATACGTCCTAGAAGAATGATTGTCCCAATAGATGTTGAATGTCATCAATGGCTCCAAGAACCATCCTCTCCACTGCATCATCTCTAAGTTGTATGATCATATCTAAGTTGTACTAGCATGATGCTCTACATCATATCTAAGATGTAATAGCAAGATCATATCTAGCATGATGTGGAGTACCATCTACATCATCTCTAAGTCGTACTAGCATGGTGTCAATGCACCATCTCTAAGGTGTACTCGCATGATGTAGATCAATGCCTCTGCATCATATCACTATCCATCTAGTTGGCAATCGCCTCCAACACTATTGGTTGGCACACCAATCTAGGAAACACCTTCAACACTACTGGTAATCTCCATGGCAATCCAATAGTAGTACACAGTTACTATAATGCCATCCAATAGATCACAACAATGTTGATCCATAATAGTTCAGAACTACTGTCCAATGGTACACAACCACTCCTAGTAGCACACAGCTACTAACCAATGACACGCAGTCACTACCAATGTAGCACATCCACCACGGTAGCATACATCTACTGTCCAGAGACATACAGTCTCCATAACAATCAAATCATATCATCTGATATCATCCTGCATCAACAATGTCATCAACTGCATCACCTCTAAGTCATACTAGCATGATGCAAATGCATCATATCTAAGTTGTACTGGCGAGATCTGGAGTATCATCTACATCATCTCTAAGTCGTACTAGCATGACATATATAGCATGATGCCAATGCATCATATCTAAGTTGTACTCGCATGATGTAGATCAGTGCCTCACTATGTCATCTCTAAGTTGTATGATCATCTCTAAGTTGTACTAGCATGACATATCTAGCATGATGCCAATGCATCATATCTAAGTTGTACTAGCATGATCATATCTAGCATGACATGAGCCATCTGCATCACCTCTAAGATGTATGGTCATCTCTAAGTTGTACTAGCATGAACATATCTAGCATGATGTCAATACATCATATCTAAGCTATATGTCCATCTCTAAGTTGTACTAGCATGATGCGACTCACCATCATCGTATCTAAGTTGTACTAGCATGATGCACCTCATGCCACTGTATCATCCATAACTCCAACCATTTGTATCATATCTAAGTTGTACTAGCATGATCATAACTAGGACGATGCAAGCATCATCTATAAGTTGTATGACCATCTCTAAGCTGTACTAGCATGATACAGATCTGCGGCTCACTGACAATCCATGAGGCCACATATCAACACTCCCTCCCAACCGAGCAAATCATCTCCTCCCTCTCAACCAAGGGAGCAATCTCCACAAGTCCCAACTTGTCCCTTAAGTATGCAAACTTTGTCTTGGACAGAGGCTTCGTCAAAATATCAAGTGTCTGCTCATCAGTGGAGATATACTGGAGAATCACTTCTTCCCTGTGAACTTTATCGTGGAGAAAGTAGTACTTGATCTCAATGTGCTTCGACCTGTCATGGAACACTGGGTTCTCTAAGAGCTTCACACAACTTTGATTATCATAATATATCACAGTCAAAACCAGCACCTGATCAAATAGTCCAAAAACCAGTTTATGGAGCCATACTGCTTCCGTATAAGCATCACAAGCTGCAATATACTCTGCTTCTGCAGTGTTGAGTGCAACAAACTTTTGTTTCCTGCTAGCCCATGATATCATAGCAGATCCTGAACCGAAACATACACCAGAGGTACTCTTTCTGTCATCTGCACTCCCTGCCCAATCTGAATCAGTAAATCCATGCAACTATACATCATTGTTTGAGGAATATCTCAAACCATAGTTTAGTGTCCCACAAAGATATCTCAAAATACGCTTTGCAGTTATCCAATGCTCATGTCTAGGTTCCACCTGGAACTGGCTCAACGTGTTCATAGCAAAGCAAATGTTTGGTCGGGTATTCACCAAATACATCAATGAGCCAATCAACTGCCGATACAAGGACGAGCCTACTGGATCAGAATCAGAGTCTCTCAACTTCCTCATATCTGTCACCATCGGAGTTGCCATGGATTTGCAATCCATCATCCCAAACTTCTAAAGAATCTTTACAACATACTTTCGTTGCCACAGGAAGATTTCACCATGCTTCTTGTTAGATTTTAGGGTAAGAATAAAACAGCAGTCTCTTTTAAAAATTAAAACAAAACTCCTTTAGATCTGAAGTACAGAACAGCATATAAGGCAGCAGAGATCTATACAAATATTCTAACAGTAAATTCAACCAATGATAAACACAAYTTAGATATCAAACATGTAAYAGCAGATTTGTAAYAGTAGCTTTRCAACAGAATTAAAWGGATTCTTAGATCAAAACAGAGATGCAAATTCTTCCAATTATAACAGCAGATTTATATTTCAAAGCTGAAGCAAAAGTATTGAAAACCTTTTCAAGTGTAACAGCTGATGAAACAAAAACTTCTTTTCTATATGACTGTGGCACAAATGTCAAACAAGACCTAAAACTCAGATCTGATCTAGAAGCAGAGTTAGAGACATACCTGGCAGTAGCCTTACCACTGATTAAGTGAGCAACCACAGAGGGGATAGGTCTTAG
>ML776563.1:1649952-1745400 GCA_009831015.1 Picea engelmannii
CCATGCACCAGGCATGGGTACCCTGGTTACAAACCAGGGGCCCTGGTTACTAACCTAGGGTCTTTATCAATATATGTCCCAGACCACATATCCCAGGAGTGCACTGGGTGCCCTAGATCTCGTCTAGGGTCTTAGCCATCCTTTAGGAGAATGGCTCTCGCTGCTGCATGTAAATTTAACACTTCTACTTTACAGAGACTAACTCCCTCTTACACTGGATAATGAGAGGCTTTGCACCAAGCTCTTAGAGCTTCTTCATACATGGGTTTCTCTCGGGTGTACCCCAAAACCTTGAGGTTGCTCTATGTATACTCAATTACTCCATTGAACAAAGCGGTCTTTACATCCATCTGATGTAAACTCCAACCCATGGATGCTGCTAGAGATGTGATGGCTCTAATAGAGGTGTATCTGGAAACTGGAGCAGATGTCTCATCATAGTCTTCTCCCTCCTACTGGGAGAACCCTCTTGCCTTGTATTTATCAATAGTCCCATATACTGCATGCTTTATCTTGTAAACTCATTTATAGACTATTCTTCAGGTCTAGGTATCATTTCCCATACATCATTTTCATGATGGAATGATATTCTTCCATCATAGCTTCCTTTAGAATTGGTATTTGGTGAGATCACCTGATTCACAACTTGATGGAGTCATATGCTCCATGTTTGCAACTGTCACTCTAGCTCTTTCTTAGAGCTATCGCCTATGACCTGCCCGGAATAAGAACAACAAGAGCAAAAGTATTTCCAATAACATTTTCATAAGAACATGTCTATGGTAACAAGGATCGTAGAATTACCAAGGTGACCTGCTTAGGAACAAGAAATATCTCCTAGAGGAGATGTTAGTTCATTTTGCAAACAAGTGTAATAAGCATCTATATCAATAGTACTTACATGCAACCAAGTATACCTAGTGGTAATATAACCTTTCAAAGATTGTTGTCACAACTCAACTATCAAAATTGATATGTGTAAATCCTAACAATTTGATCAATCAAACCTGGAACCTGGAGCCTCAGCTGCTTTTTCCTCTGAACGTACTAAATCCAAGATCATTGCTTGGACAAGGTCTCTTGTACATTCCCTGCAAAACACACTCATGCCTTTGCTGGATGATATGACATGAAAAGGATATACAAGTGCATACCTTTGAAATTTCCAGTGTCGTTCAGCTTGTCTTATAGTCTGAAGCTTGACACCATCTTGAGAAGAAGAGATTAGAGACTAAATAAGAAGATTCAATGATTAGAACAAGCTAGAAACTCTGAAATTTCAACTTTGAACATAAATTCTATTTTGACCAAAATTCAACCTTTGACTTTGACTTCGACCAAAAACTCAAACTTGACGGTTTTGCTTGTTGAGAGTACCAATAGGTGCGCTAGGCTAAGGCACACTAGAATGTCCAGGAATTATGCCAAACTTCTCACTTGAAGTGCCCAGAAAGTTAGGTTGGTGTTTGTTGCAACTGCACAATCAAAAACCCTAGCTGCAGCTGCTACTGGTGCCACAACGAGCTTAACAAATTGCCACGCTACCTTCCAGTGGTTAGACTGTCTTGAAGGTGGTGTGGGCCCATAACCTATTAAAATATTCGATGTGCTCATTTTACCATAGACAATATCACTAATGTCACCCAACCATAGGCTAAATGGAAGGAGTCAATCCATTGTAATACCCACGGATGCAAGGAGATATGAGAGCCCGACATACCAACAACGAGATCAAGTCGAAGAGCTACTAGCTATTGCAATGGACTCTGATAAGCAATAAGCTAGGTATGGATATCGGTCTCGTCCCTTCGTTGTATCAGCAAAGCTCTGAATGCAGTGCAAGAGTGACATGAGACCATACACTGTCTCAAGTCGAAAAGGGCAAGCAACAAACTCTACGAGGACAATGGGCTGACGAATTGTATGCTTGCATCTAATGATGTGATGAAGGATGATTTGTACTCTCTCTGCTAAAGACCAATCAGACTCTAACAAACCAAGTTCCCAAACCTCGAAACCATATAGAACTGTGGGTCAGACAAGAGTGTCCATGAGCGACATCTTGGACGATATGTCATTAAAATAGTTCTGGAAACATTGCCTCTCAGGAAGGGCGAAGGACCCATATCCCTTTGTTGATTCAAGGACGAAGTGCATGCCACAGACTAAAGCAAGGTCCTGTGAACAATACCTCCAAATAAGTATAAGAGCTAGTGATCTGAATCTCCTTTCCTTTGAAAAAGAAATGGTGATCAAAGAGGATCTTCTTCGACCCGTTGAAGATCATGACCTTAGTGTTACCCAAGTTGATTGTCAGCTGACAAAGGTCATAAAAGAGGGCCAGGGCATCCAGCTATCTCTGCAATCCTTCCGAAGTTGAAGCTAGAAGGATCACATCATCTGCAAACAACATGATAGAAATCAAGACCTTGTGGAAAAGGCACCCATCTCCATCCTGGATGTGCTCATGCAAGAACAACTCAAGCTCGTCAATATAGATCCCAAACAATGTGGGGGACAGGGGGCAACCCTGTTTGACCCCAAGTGTGCTCCTAATAAAATCTAATATCCCGTGTGTTGTGCATAAACAACCAAGAACTGACTCGTATAAGCGCATGATGGTTGACAATAAGGTATCTAAGATGCCAATGTCTCTGAATCTCTGGAACAAAGCCTCCCTGGGAACGAAATCAAAATCTTTCCGAAAATCCACAAAACAGCAATAAACTTTCCAAGAGTGATGCCACGCCTACTCAATGATGGCCCTAAGTGTGAGGATGTGATCAATGGTTTGGTGCTCGGGTCGGAATCCAGACTACCCTCTAGCTCTAAGTTACCTCCTCTCCATCTCTCTAGACAGCTTCAAATGGAGGATTGTAGCATATAGTTTGGAAAACATGTGGCCAACCATGATCGTCCTATAGTTGTTGGGATCCATACTTGAGCTCGATTTGTGGATCGAGTGAATAATGATGTGACCAAGATTGTGGAAAACCCATACAGACAACATAGTTGAATAAGTCAACTAGATGGTTGTCCATAGCGTGAAGACCTTGCTTAAAGAGTTCTGCCAGGAACCCTTCCTCATCTGTTAATTTGCTAGTGTTCATCATCCAAACAACTTCCCAAATAACATGGTATGACAATAGGTGGCAAGAAGAGGGGCGAGAGGTGACCTAGATTATGGGTTGCCCAAGAACATCATAAAGGGAGGAGGTATGGGTGAACATGAATTTAGGATCGAGAAGAAGAGGAGAGTGGCAAGGAATGAAGGTGTGCCAAAAGTTTAGGGGAGCGGATAAGGGAAGCACACAACTCATGTCTCCTTTGGGAAATGAAGAGGCGTTTCTTACGACAGAGAAAGCGGCAAGCTTTAAGATGGGTGTAGGAGGGGTGAGTGTGAGTGAAGGTCTGTTGAAGCTAACTATGGAGGTTTTTACATTCATTGTCATACCACATGTTCATGGGGTAGTATCTAGTTTTGAGGGAAGGTGAGGTGGATCTGGTGTAGTGGGGGTATGTTTGAAGGGCATCCCCCCAAATAGCAAATGAAAGACAAGTATATTTGGCATCGACAGAGGCAAGGCGCAAAAACTGAGACTTGGATGGGAGCATTTGGCGAAGATGAGAAGTAAAGATGTCGGGGTCACACCCATAAAAGGAAAAGGTAGTCTGAGGTGGACCAGGAGGGGGGAGGGGTCAGGGGAGGGGGGTGTCAGCTTGAAGAAAGAAAGATAGAAGAGCATGGTCAGCTAAGGTGATGGGCATCACCAAGAAATGGTGGAAAAGGGGGACAAGAGCCTGAATTGACAAGACATAATCTACTACACTTACACCTCCACCGTGAGGTCAACAAGTGAAGAAGCGAGACTCCAGAAAGCAAGAAAGGTTGATTAGGATCAATAACTCATGGGATTCACTGAGCTGCAAGAGGATTAACTATGGATCAAGATCTGAGCTCAAAGATATAATCTCCAATGGCTTCACATAATTATAGATGGTTTCTTCCTCCCAACTCATCACAGGTCTCGACTAGCTATTCACATACGCCCAATCTGGCGAAGACTAATTACTGAATTCGAATCAGACTCTTTTAGGGTTTTTGAGGTGATTTTACATTGTCTCGTTTTCTTATGGGCTGGTAAAGTTGAGGGCTCAACCGCAACTCTATAGGCCACCTACCTTTCCACTATCGCTTGGGAGCGACAAGATAATAGAATGCGACCCACGAAGATAGGGGCTTTGCAGCTAATCCTAATTCGTTATATAGATGATCAAAATTTTACCGACACATATTGGAACTTAAATGATGCGTTTACTTTTCCAACTGGTTGTATGTATTCCAAAGCATTGTTTTTATGGCTCGTTGTGAAGTTTGCAACAGTAACATATGCCACTGATATGGCGAAGAATGTGTCTGCATGGTCCATGAGTGTATATTAGCTATGTTTGTGCTCTCGATAGCCCTTGGAAAACCATTACAGGATTTCACTGTTGTGATTCAACTGAATAGCTAGTCGAATTGATTTATGGTGTGCATGGTCAACACAGCAGATTTTCAACATGTACAAACACAGGTGGAACCATAACACATACGACTCTATGAGAGAGGCATAGGAATATTGTTGGAATCACTAAAGCATAAAGTTAACCATAATACATTGAGTGGTGGAAACATGGCAAATCTTTGGTATTTGGCATTGGGAAAAACATGATAGGGTTGTTTTTAGTAAGAACATAATTTGGGACAATACAGCTTTTGGCCTCATTCTTTAAGACGTGTTGTTAACTTTTAGCATATGGATGAATAGTGTATTATACTGTGAATAGCGCGTTATGACCTATTGACGATCATTATGTGTTGATTAGTAGGTCAAGCATAAACAACAAACAAGTGTTACAACAGGACAGTGGGATGATCTCTTGAGGATATGGAATTACTTGAACTAACAGATACATGTCAAACATCTGCATACACAGAAGATGTCTCAGATAGCTACAGTTGGTCGCAGGATGCAAAGTACAAGTGTGTCTTCAAACCAAGCAAGTTCAAGGTAAGTCCAGGTATGCATCATTTGCATTCATTCACTGAATTTGTGACAACTAAAGACAATAAGAAGAGCTATGTTTACCATCCTGCTGTATTTATGGACCGGTGTCTTAAAAGAATATTGTCAAAATCTCATTTGTACTTTGGTTATATGACCAAGGAAGTTGCGATCTCAGCACATACTTGTTTTATAAGCTAGGCCTTTCTCCCTGGTTTGGAAACTCAACAGTATGATGGACTATTATCCCCGATATGAGAGACCAACTTGTACTCTTTTGAGTCTTTTTTAGGCTTGGTTGTTATCTTGGTAGTTGGGAACCCTACAGATATCTTTTTTTTAATCGAGAGTCCTGAGATTGCAATTGAGCCATTATCCTTGGGACAGGAGCTCATTAAGTTTGACTCAATTTTTCATATTAAACTTGGTACCGGCACGAAGTACATCTTGAAGAGATACGACACCAGATCAGTGTCAAAGGATCTTGTAGGTTCAAAAGGGAGCCAATTTGCACATGCAGGGAAGCAGACATATTATGAGACTCAGAGGGAGCAGTCCTAGTATGTGAGTTAGACCATGACATGCAGCAAATGGCATCTTTGAAAAATTCAAAGCTAAAAGGAATTGACTATGACAAAATCTCTGCTCCCGTTACCAGGTATACTTCCATCAGAACCTTTATATCTCTTGCTGCAGTTTTTGATTGGAAATTTCACCAAATGAATGTTAAGACTGCCTTTCTTAACGATGAAGTTGAGCAAGAGGTTTATATCGAGCAGCCTGGGGGCTTCATAAAGAATCCCATGTCTGCAAGCTAAAGAAGGCCTTGTTTGGATTGAAACAAGCTCCAAGAGCTTGGTATGGAAGAATTGATAGTTTTCTTCGGAGTCTTGGGTTCACCAAGAGTATAGCAGATCCCAATCTTTATATAAAGATTGTACAAGATCATCTTGTTATCTTAGTATTATATGTGGATGATTTATTCCTTACAGGAGAAGAAATTTTGATAGCTCAGACTAAGAGGGAGCTCCCAACAGAATTTTGAAAAGAAAGACTTGGGTTTTATGCATTATTTTTTGGGCTTAGAGGTGTGGAAGAAAACTGGTGAGATCTTTCTCTCACAAAGCAAGTATGCAATTAATGTGCTCCGGAGATTTGGCATGTTGGACTGTAACTCCATGTCCACACCGATGATTTCTAACCTGAAGAAGTTACAAGACTAAGCTACAGGTTCAGATATAGAATACCCCACCATATATCGATGGGTCGTGATGTATCCAGTACATACCAGATCAGACATATGTTATGCAGTGAATGCCCTCAGCCAGTTCATGTGTGAACCGAAAAATATTCATATGGTCGTTGCCAAACATATTTTCAGATATGTTTGGGGGTCTATAGCCTATGGGCTTAGATACACCTCCAGTAGAGGTGTAATGCTTCATGGATATACAAATTCAGATTGGATGGGCAATACAGTGGACCGGAAGAGTACTTTCGGATATTATTTCAGTTTGGGTTCAGTTATGATCTCTTGGGCCAGTAGGAAACAGGGCTCCATAGCCCAAAGCACTACAGAAGCAGATTACATTGCTCCAAGTGTTGCCAATAGAGAAACAGTGTGGCTCGAAAAGCTACTCTCAAATTTGTTCAATGTTGAGTTGGAAACCACAGTAATCCACTGTGATAACCAAAGCTCTCCATGATTCTTGTGTTTTCATGACAAAACGAAACACAATGAGATGAGATATCACTATGTTCGAGACATAGTGCAAAAGAACATTCTCAGTATTCAGTATGTTCCGAGGACGGAACAAACCACAAATATTTTGACCAAGCCTCTGTCATTGACAAAGTATGTGTACTTTCGGGACAAGCTTGGTGTTGTTGAGAGGGAGTGTTGAAATTAGTGCAGCTGTAAGAGCCATTCTCCGGAGGATAGCTAAGACCCTAGCTGAGATCTAGGGCCCACAATGCACTCCTAGGTTTCTTGGTTTGGGACCAAGCAGTTAGAGCCATGGAAAAAGACCCTAGTGAGGGCCCCTAGTATATTGTTGGGGTTCTTGGTCAAGGACCAAGCAGTAAGTCCCTAGATGTGTTCTAGGGCCCTTGGATGTGTTCCAAGGAATCCTTGTTCGATGTTTGGATTGATCCTTGGATGTGTTCTTTAGTGGTTGATCATGTAAGTCCCTAGATGTGTTCTAGGGCCCCTGGATGTGTTCCAGGGAATCCTTGCTCGATGCTTGAATTGATCCTTGGATGTGTTCCTTGGTGGTTGATGATCTAAGTCCCTAGATGTGTTCTAGGGCCCCTGGATGTGTTCCAGGGAATCCTTGCTTAAACGCTTGGGTTGATCCTTGGTCTAGTACCTTGGTGGATGAAAGACCCTAGATGTGTTATGGGGTACCCTGGTCTTGAACCAGGTAGTTCTTGGTTGTGTACCAAGATGTGATAATGTGTGATCTTCTTCCTCTTTCCCGGGATGGTCCATGAGACCTAAGAGCAGCCATGAAGATGGACATGACCACATCATGGATGTTTCCCCTTATGCAGTGATGATAAAATTTTATAAGCAATTATGAGATTTATGTGGACATGTTTTGCCTTGACCTTGTCTTTTATCCCTCTCTTGTTTGAATTTGTTCCCTTCCTTGTTTAATGTTGTATTGGGGTTTGACAAGTCACCTTGACTTATTTGACTTTTAATTAATATTTATATTAATTAAATGTCATTATTTAATTAATTTTAAATCTAGCCCTAACCCCTTTCCTTAGCTATAAAAGAAACCCTCCCCCAAGCATTCTAATATACACTCACTCCACTCTTTGCTCCTATTCCCATTGTTACTGTGGCTACCTCAGTTTGTTCTTTCTTGGTGATGGTATGGCTTCTCTTGTGATTTCTCTCCTTCAGAACTGAGGTATTGTTTGGCTGGGAGCATCAGTTCAGTTTTTATTAAGGAGACACTTCAGTGCTCTCTCTCCCTGGCTGTATATGCTGCTGTGGATTACTTGCTTGGCTGTTGAAGGCCTACTATTAAGAGCCATGGATCTTCCTGTAGCTGCCACGGACCTCTCCTCAGCTGGTTAAGTGTGCAGTGGATCCACCTAGCACTTCTGGGTGTGCCGCAGCCTTCTCTATTGCTGTCTCTGTATATTGTTAAAGGCACCGTAAACTCCTTCTCCTTATTTATGGGTGTTTTCCCTCTTGCTGTTCCCTTTTACTGGTGGTTTTGCTGCTTGAAGGGTTTCTCTCTTACTGTCCTTTTAAGCTGGTACCTTCTAGGTTTAAAGGGCCTGTATTACAATCTAGTTTTGGACAGTTTGTTGTGGGTTTTTGTTTCAGCCCTGTTTGTAGTCCTCCTTGGCAAAACAGTCCTCCTATTGTCATAATAGATGATCATAACCCTAGGTTTTGATCCATGACCTTAAGCTAATTTGTGAGCATAATAAAGGGGACAACATCTACATGTGACAGGTACATACTTCATTAGCTAAGAGGTACGTAAAGAATTATTTTGTTTGTCTTCTACATTCAGAAATTTGGTTTACACATGTTCAGATCTAACTGTCTATACTTATTTTGCTTCAGTTACATATTTTAAGTGCTGATCTAATTTTATTGGTGAACAGATTTTTACAAGATATCACTGTTTTCTATTTTTCCCTAAAAATCTAACATAAACACTCACTTAAGATAGATTTGCAATCTGGACATCTTGCTGAAGCATACTGTTTGGGACAGTTCACAGATTTCACATTACACATGTAATAAATCACTCAATGAATGCTCAAATATGCTTGAATAACACTCTAATTTTCATTTATAATTGCTGGGCACAGAATTTGATCGTTAATGATGGTTTCACATGTTTAAATACCATTTAATTTAGTCTACATTTCTTTGCAATTATTGGTTAAGGTCTGGCCTGAATGAAGGCTGTCATCGTTGTCTTTAATTTTGCTATCATAACAGCGATAATAGTCATCTTAAACTCACTAATGATTGCACTGTGATTTTCATTGAATAAGTGCTATTTCATGGTTAAATAAATTTCTTCAAATCTGATGGTATCTCTTAGATAAACTTTGATGGTTGAATGATATGATGAGACTCATGCTTCAGCACTTTACACCATTCATGTTTTGAAGTCTAAATCTGAAACCTACATTTGTTATTTGTTAACATAAGCATCATTTGGTTAATGATCTTTTGGTTTCACATTGACCTATTGGTTACTATTAAGCTCTATACTCCTTGGTATTATATGATTGATGATGTTATCTCTTGACTACATTGGTCATACGTAATTCACATGGTTAAATGGTGAATGTGAATGAGAACATAATTCACACTTTGGCGTTTTCACATTCCCTTTTTTTCAAGCAAAAGACTGAACGTGAAATCAGATATCTATCACTTCTTTGCAACGTATGAGCATAATTGTTGATCTTACTTTGAGCTATTGAGTAAATGTGAAGGATAAGCAAGCTTGTGTACTCATTTGCCACACTTTTTTCAAGATTGTTTCAAGCATAACACAAGCACACCTCATAATTTCCAAAGGCTTGTTTAAATCTAAGTGGCTTGATTAAAACTTTGTATGCTTAATCCCAGTCTATCGATAACCACTTAGTCTTTTGTCAATTTAAGCTAAAAATGTACTCCCTTTTCCACAACAATTATAGCTTGATTGACCCTTAGGGACACCCCCCTTAGGTCAGGAAACTCCCTTTCTTAGCCCAAAAGCGAGAGCCAAGGCCACTGAGGTGACAGTGGGTGGCTTGCCTAGTAGTTGCTTCTAGGCTCTCCTACCAAGGTTAGGACTTTTCCTTTAGCGAGAATTTGAGCAGTAACAACATCCAGGTGTGTGACAACATACCTATGACAACTGAGGGATGTAGGGTTTGTTGGTTGTCCCTTGACATAATTGACACAAAATTGGGACCAACACGGATCCAAAATCAAGTGTGGGTTCAAGGACACTTGTCTTTCCCAGAGAAACCAACACCTATAAGATCCAAGTGAATGGATTTGACCCCTTTTGTTGGCAATGAACATTAAAGATAATCAATCAAATATGTATATTGTCTATTTAAGCTCAAAGAAATTTGGCCAAGAAAAGAAGTAAGAGAAGGCTTATTTAGCTGTGTAGCTAAGGGATGCAAACTCAAGACTAAGGCGCATCCCACATCTTAAGTGTGGGTCCAAGGACACTTGTCTTGCACACAAGTGTGTGGTGGCATACCTAGAAAATCGAGGGATGTAGGCTTTGTCTCCTGACAGAACTAAGAGACATGACACAAAATCAAACCCAAAATGCATCCCACATCCAAAGTGTTCATCCAAGGACACAAGTCTTGCCTAGAGAAGCCAAGACCTATGAGATCCAAGTGAATGGTGTTAACCTCTTTTGCTGCTAATGCACAATAGAGGTAATGAATCAAATATGTATATATTGTTTATGTAACCTTGAAGAAACTTGACCAAAAAATGAAGAAAGAGAAGGGTTGTCCAATTGTGTAGCTAAGAGACGCAAACTCAAGACCAAGGTGCATCCTACATCCCAAGTGTGCGTCTGTTACCCCTCATCATATTGCATGAGGCCTTTTCTAGGTTAAAGACCCTACCCAAGCAAGTTGTGTTTGAAGGTTATGTGTTGTCGATGGCTATATGTTGGTTTGATGCATATTTTTTCATGAAACATCACCTTGTGGCATCATCATTTATTTCGGAGGCTTGTATCTAGCATGTGGAGGACTTTCGTAAGGGTTTAGATTAGTATAGCACACATTTGACCCTTTGTGCATTCATGGAGAGGGAAACCCATCAACTTACGATCTCCCTAAGCTTCGTGGATTATTAGTTGCTCCTTGGTGTGTTGGCATGGTTTACTATGATAAATGAGTTTCTTTTCTTGCGGTGGTGCACTCTCATCCTTCTTGTACACACTTCCCTAGGGCACAAACCTTAAGGATGGATGACTAAACCTTGTATGGTGAAGGTTTGATTGACTTGGGCACACTCTTCTAGGTCGCTCTCATCTTGTGCCCATGGCTTTAACAATCAGTTGATGGTTTTGGCACATGGTTTCTCCTTACAACACATGGTTTTGACAATTTTATTAGGAGAACATTCCCTTGATGCACATTCTCCTATGTCACCCCACCTATGACTCGTGATTTGGGGAGTTTGGTGGTGTTTACACATGGATCTAGGCCTTTGCACGTGCTCTTAGGTTGTCTTTCTCTTGGAGGTTATTATAACAACCAAAGTGAACCTTATTGCACACATCCCTATGGTACTTCTTGAGGGACCAATTGGTTATTGCATGGGAGATGTAATTTTTCAAACCTAGGTGATTGTTGTCCTAATGTTCTCCCATTAAATAACTCAAAAAAGAATGTTTAAAGGAAAAAAATTATATTTCTGAACATTGCATCAATCACACAACGATTATAAAATGAACAGCAGAAGAAAGAAAACACTAACACAGGGATTTCCCCTTCAATTTAGCTTTTCATTCCTTTGATCAAAGCTTACAAGGTTGTTAGATTATTAGGGAAAATGAAAACAGAGATAATCTTTTAAATTTGAACACAACTGTATATACAGATCAGTATTTAAAACCAAAATTCTGAAGTATATAAAATGCTGAAAATACAAATCTGAACATGCTAAAGAGAACAGACTTTAACTAGGACTGATCATGAACAGAAAATAACATTTCTGAATATTAACTTAGACTAGAAACAGAAGTAAACATGAATACAACAAGATCTGAACTTTACCTTAGCAAAACAAATGATAGAGGTACCTGATGTCTGGTTGTCCTCTTTCTATATGCTCAGAACAGCTATGAAGGTCATGGATCAAACCCTCAAGGGTTTGATCTCATCATGATCTTTAAGTGAACAGTTTACCAAGAAGAACTCAAGGAAAATCAGCAAGAGTAGGGTTGATACAGAAAACCCCAAAGACCACTAGAAGGCTCAACCAAAACAACTGTCCAAGATAAACTGTAGTGCAAAACCCTCAAGACGGAATCTGATAAACAGCGGTAGAAGGCAGAAACATCAGGGACAGCACCAACAATCACAGGAGGGGGAGCCAAAGGGCTGCCTAGGAGGCAGCGGCACCCTTAAAGCACACAGCGGCAGCAAGAGGAGGGGCCAAAGGAAGGCCGTGGCACCCACAACAACAAGAGGAAGGTCTGTGGCACATTCACACAGCAAGAGAGAGGGATTGGTGGCACCAACACTCATCAAAGGGGAACCATCCACCAGAAAAGAAACCCCCAGCCAACAAACAAGAAGAAGCCTAAGAGGCCGTCCCTCAGATCAGAAAAGAGAGTCCACCAAGCAAGCCGTACCCCAAAACAATAACCCAGCTGAAGTAGCCGCAGAAAATAAGACCATAAGAGGAGAGCAAGTGAATGTAAGAATGAGAGAGGGGTAGGTTCTTATTTATAGTTTAGGGAGGGTTAGAATTAGGTTTAATTAAAACTTAAAAATTGAAATAAATAATAATTAATATTTTTAATTAATAAAAATATTAATCATAAAGTCAAATAAGTCAAAGTGACTTATAGAAGACCAACACAACATCAAGCAAGATGAAGAAAGAGAATCAAGCAAGGGGAGACTGCAAGACAAAGTCAAGGGGTTCTTCTTCAATGGCAAACTGTCCACATATGTCTCATGATAACTTATAAGCTTTTTATCATCCCTGCATAAGAGGAGAAACCAATGATGTGGTCATGTCCATCTTCTAGCTGCTCCTAGGTCTCATGGACCATCCCGGGAGAGAAAAAGAAGCTCACACATCATCACATCTTGGTACACAAACAAGATCCACCTAGTCCCAGACCAGGATACCCAAGAACACATCTGAGGGGGGGGGCTAGAACACATCTAGGGTCTTTCATCCACCAAGGTACAAGACCAAGGATCAACCCAAGCATTTAAGCAAGGATTCCCTGAAACACATCCAGGGGACCTAGAACACATCTAGGGACTTACATCATCAACCACCAAGGAACACATCCAAGGATCAATCCAAGCATCGAGCAAGGATTCCCTAGAACACATCTAGGGACTTACTGCTTGGTCCTTGACCAAGAACCCCAGAAATATATTGGGGGCCCTCACTAGGGTCTTTTGCCATGGCTCTAACTACTTGGTCCCAAACCAAGAACCCCAGGAGTGTACTGGGGGCCCTAGATCTCAGCTAGGATCTTATGCCATCCCCCGATGAATGGCTCTTGCAGCTACACTAATTTCAACACTCCCTCTCAGCAAGAGAGGCATTCTTAGCAACACCAAGCTTGTCTCGAAAGTACACAAACTTTGTCAAGGATAGAGGCTTGGTCAAAATATCTGCGGTTTGTTCCGTCGTCGGAACATACTGAATACTGAGAATGTTCTTCTGCACCATGTCCCGAACATAGTGATATCTCATCTCAATGTGTTTCGATCTATCATGAAACATCGGATTCTCGGAGAGCTTTATACAGCTCTGGTTATCACAATGGATTATTGTGGGTTCCAACTCAGCACTGAACAAATCTGGAAGTAGCTTTCTGAGCCACACTGCTTCTCTACTAGCGGCACTTGCAGCAATGTATTCTACCTCTGCAGTGCTCTGGGCTATGGAGCCTTGTTTCCGGCTAGACCAGGAGATCATAGCTGAACCCAAACTGAAGCAATATCTGAAAGTGCTCTTCTGGTCCACAGTACTGCCCATCCAATCTGAATCTGTAAAACCATGAAGCATTACCCCTCCACTAAAAGTGCATCTGAGCCCATAGGCTATAGTTCTCCAGACTTATCTGAGAACGTGCTTAACAACAACCATATGAATATGTTTCGGTTCACACATGAACTGGCTGAGGACATTCACTGCATAACAAATGTCCGGTCTAGTATGTATTAGATACATCAAGGACCCAATGATCTGACGATATACGGTGGGGTCTTTTGGATCTAAACATGTAGCTTGATCATGTAACTTCATCAGGTTAGAAATCATAGGTGTGGACATGGACTTACAGTCCAACATGCCAAATCTGCGAAGCACATCAACTGCATACTTGCTTTGTGAGAGAAATATCTCACCTGGTTTCTACACACCTCTAAGCCAAGAAAGTAATGCATAAGACCTAAGTCTTTCATTTCAAATTCTATTGACAACTCCCTCTTAGTCTAAGCTATAAGATGTTCCTCTCCAGTAAGGAACAAATCATCCACATATAAAACCAAGATAACAGGATATTCTGCACAATCTTTATATAAAGATTAGGATCTGCTATACTCTTGGAAAGTCCAAGACTCTGTAGGAAATTGTCAATTCTTCCATACCAAGCTCTCGGAGCTTGTTTCAATCCATACAAGGCTTTCTTGAGTTTGCAGACATGGGATTCTTTCCCATGGATCACGAAACCATCAGGCTGCTCAATATAAACTTCTTGCTCAACTTGACCATTGAGAAAAGCAGTCTTAACATCCATTTGGTGAAGTTTCCAATCAAAAACTGAAGCAAGAGAGATAGTGATTATGATGGAAGTATACCTGGCAACAGGAGCAGAGATCTCAACATAGTCAATTCCTTCTTTTTGAGAGAAGCCACGAGCCACAAATCTAGCTTTGAATTTTTCAACACTGCCATCAGCTGCATGCTTTATTTTGTAAAGTCATTTAGAGGTTACCACTGATTTTCCATGAGGTCTTGGGACCACTTCCCATACACCATTCTTTAATATTGACTCGTATTCTTCTATCACGGCATCCTTCCACACTTTATGTTTGGAGACTTCTTCAAAAGTGGAAGGTTCTGAGTCAATCACAAGATTCAACTGTGCTATCAAGCTAGTGTACTTATTTGGTTTCTTGTTTTCTCTGAAGGTACCTTTAGGTGTTGCATGTTTTTCTGCTTCCATTAAAATTTCCCAGCACCAAGCTAGCTTCCTTTTAACAGGAGGTCTCTCTAAGGGAAACTCAACCGAATCTCGTATGAGATCCACTGAAGGCTCTATGGCCTCCTCCCTCTGCTCATCTGGTAGTGGTGAATCTGAAGGTTCCGAAGATGGAGCTTCCTACTCTGAATCACATGGAAGTTCTTGGGAACAACGAAAGGTTGCTTCTTCATGAAAAGTCACGTCTCTACTGACTTCAATGAACTTTTGCCATGGTACATAAATTCTATATGCTTTTGAGGTTTCATTGTATCCCACAAAAGTTTCTTTCTTTCCGGAGGGCTCTAACTTAGTCCTCTTTTCTTTAGGTATATGAATGTAGACAGGACTGCCAAAGATTCTCAAATGGTCAACTGAAGGCTTCATACCGGTGAAGACTTCTTCTGGAGTTTTCTCTTCTAAAGCTTTATGAGGACACATGCTTTGAATATAGACTGTAGTGCTTGCAGCTTCGGCCCAAAGAGACAATGGTAGATTCTAATCATACATCATGGCTCTGGTTGCTTCACAAATCATCATGTTCTTTCTTTTTGCAACCCCATTCTGCTGAGGATTATAAGGCACAATCAGCTCCCTCTTAAGAGATCATCATACTTGTGGGAGTCAAATTCTTTTCCATTGTCTGTTCTGAAAACACGAATGTGTCTACCTGTCTAATTCTCAACAAGATTCTTAAAATCCTGAAATTTACTAAAAGATTCATCTTTAGTTTTCAAAAAATAAATCCAAGTTTTACGAGAACAATCATCAATAAAAATGATATAATAAAGACAACCATTCATTGACGGAGCAGTCATAGGTCCACAAAGATCAAAATGAATAAGATCTAAAATTCCATTAGTTTTTCTATTACTATGAGGGTAAGCTTTCTTTGTATTCTTACCGAGAGCACAGCCTCTACAAACACTATCATGCTCAAATGAAAAAATCGGCATACCTGTTACCATCTTTTGCAAACCTGGGAGTGCATTGTAGTAGAGATGTCCAAGCCTTTTGTGCCATAGCTCGCAGGGGTTTATCATCTCGTGAACTAATGCTTGAACAACTTGACCAGTGATTTTGTACAGTCCACTCTCTTGAGTTCCGATTGTCATGGCTAAGCTCAAACTCCCATTTGAGGGTCACATGAGAGCCTTCCCTTTGGAGAAAGCTACTGAGTACCCTTTGCTTTCTAGCACTGCAACTGAAATGAGATTTTTCTTTAATCCAGGAACAAAAAGATTTTCATCGATATGAAATACATTACCTGTCTGTAGCTGAAAAGATGTTGATCCAAACCCTTTGATGTCATAGGTGTCATCATCACCCAGTTCTACCTTCACATTGAACTTCTTATCCCAATAGTTTACAAGATTTTGTTTGAAGCCTGTCATGTGTTTGGAGGCCCCGTTGTCCACTAATCAAACATCTTCTGACTCGGTTCTAGTGCTCGAGAGAGCTAAGACAAGATAACATTCTCTACGTTATTCTCTCTTTAGTAGTTGCCCTGGTTCTTCTTCTTTGAGGTTCTTCTTCCTCAGTTGCAACTGAAGCATGAAACCTACCTCTTTGCTTCTATTGTCAAGGAGGGTTCCTGTAGTCTTTTGCATAATGACCTAGCCTTTTAAAGTTAAAGCATCTTATTTTAGATAAATGAGAGTGGAAGTGAGATTACTTACCTTGGGGTTTCTTACCTTTGCCTTTGTGCTGAGGAAACTTCTTCCATCTCTTGGCTTTGACTGAAAGAGCATGGTCTCTTATCGTTGAGGGCTCATTCCTAATTTTGGGTCTACCCTCTTCTTCCAAGCAATCATGCCATAATATCTCGAAGTTAGGTTGAACTTCTCTTCCGTTGACCGAAGAGAGAAATGTCTCCCATGAGTTAGGTAGGCCATCAACTGCAGTTTGTACAAGGTCATCATCATCCATTGCAATTCCAATTGTTGTAAGCCAATCTCTTGTTTAAGCAATTTTGGAAAAGAAGGCAGAGATAGTTTCGTCCTTCCCCATACTTAATGTACATAATTGTTTCTTCAATATCTTCTTCTGAATTGGAGCCTTCTTTTCATATAGATTTGCTAGGGCATCAAAGCATTCCTTGGTTGTCCTTAGATGACCAATGAGGGGCATCATGTTGTCCTTAACTGAGTCAAAGATGATTCTCTTAGCTTTGGCCTACCTCTTCTTATATGCAAACCTGCTTGTATTTGAAGTGGGTTCTTCTATCACCCTAGTAACCAATTCATCCAAGTCACCTTCCTCTAGTATATTAAACACCCTAGCCTTCCAAGCATTAATGTTGGAGGCCCCTTCAAGCCTATCTTCTACTTTGACTGAAGATGAAGCCATGATGATTTTAAGATCTGATTATGTAATACCCTGATCTGCAAAACAAACCCTAAAAAGAGGATCTACGCAGGCTCAAAAGTTTAGCACTATTGAGCTCTTTTCACACCCTGTGCTCTGAAACCATGATAGATTTTTAGGGAAAATGAAAACAGAGATAACCTATTAAATTTGAACACCACTGTATATACAGATCAGTATTTAAAAACAAAATTCTGAAGTAGATGAAATGCTGAAAATACAAATCTGAACATGCTAAAGAGAACAGACTTTAACTAGAACTAATCATGAACAGAAAATAACATTTCTGAATATTAACTTAGACTAGAAACAGAAGTAAACATGAATACAACAAATGATAGAGGTACCTGATGTGTGGCTATCCTCTTGATCTCATCATGATCTTTAAGTAAACAGTTTACCAAAAAGAACTCCAGGAAAATCAGCAAGAGTAGGGTTGATACAGAAAACCCCAAAGACCACTAGAAGGCTCAACCAAAAAAATTGTCCAAGATAAACTATAGTGCAAAACCCTTAAGCCAAACTCTGATAAACAGCAGTAGAAGGCAGCAACATCAGGGACAGCACCAACAATCATAGGAGGGGGAGCCAAAGGGCTACCTAGGAGGCAGCGACACCTTTAAAGCACACAGCAGCAACTAGAGGAGGGGCCAAAGGAAGGTCGCGGCACCCACAACAGCAAGAGGAAGGTCTGCGGCACATTCACACAGCAAGAGAGAGGGATCGGTGGCACCAACACTCATCAAAGGGGAGCCATCCACCAGAAAAGAACCCCCCAGCCAGCAAACAAGGAGAAGCCTAAGAGGTCGTACCTCAGATCAAAAAAGAGAGTCCACCAAGGAAGTCGTACCAAAAAACAAAAGCCAAGCTAAGTAGCCGCAGAAAATAAGACCATGAGAGGAGAGCAAGTGAATGTAAAAATGAGAGAGGAATAGGTTCTTATTTATAGTTTAGGGAGGGATAGAATTTGGTTTAATTAAAACCTAAAAATTAAAATAATTAATAATTAATATTTTTAATTAATAAAAATATTAATCATAGAGTCAAATAAGTCAAAGTGACTTATTTGAAGACCAACACAACATCAAGCAAGATGAAGAAAGAGAATAAAGCAAGGGGAGGCTACAAGACAAATTCATGGGGTTCTTCTTCAATGGCAAACTGTCCACATATGTCTCATGATAACGTATAAGCTCTTTATCATCCCTGCATAAGAGGAGAAACCAATGATGTGGTCATGTCCATCTTCTAGTTGCTCCTAGGTCTCATGGACCATCCCGAGAGAGAAGAAGAAGATCACACATCATCACATCTTGGTACACAACCAAGATCCACCTAGTCCCAAAACACATCTAGGGGGGGTCCTAGAACACATCTAGGGTCTTTCATCCACCAAGGTACAAGACCAAGGATCAACCCAAGCATTTAAGCAAGGATTCCCTGGAACACATCCAGGAGCCCTAGAACACATCTAGGGACTTACATCATCAACCACCAAGGAACACATCCAAGGATCAATCCAAGCACCGAGCAAGGATTCTCTAGAACACATCTAGGGACTTACTGCTTGGTCCTTGACCAAAAACCCCAGAAATATACTGGGTGCCCTCACTAGGGTCTTTTGTCGTGGCTCTAACTACTTGGTCCCAAACCAAGAACCCCAGGAGTGTACTGGGAGCCCTAGATCTCAGCTAGGGTCTTATGCCATCCTCTCGGAGAATGGCTCTTGCAGCTACACTAATTTCAACAAAGGTGACCTCTGCAACCTACTTAAACCAATAGTTGTATAGTTAATAAAATCACCTCAAACTGGTATGGCCTGTGAAAAGAAAGTACAACTACAACAGTATGGCATGCTTTGTTTCTGCCTTTCCTGGACAACAAATTGCTCTCTCTCTCCTCTAAACACTAAAGCACACTTCAACAATACATTGTATGACCAGATTCTGAAGATGTGCGACCTATGCACAAAGAAAAGACAGCTAGATCAGTGGTACGGACTGTACACACTGCTATACTTGTTGCTCTCTTAAACAAATCTGCTCCTTTTCTTCCTAATGCACTCTTCCTTCCTCTAGCTCTCTTGCTCTCTTCTCATATATGAGATTGACCTCTTCCTCTCTTGTCCATGCTTTGAGGTAAAAACTAATCTCCTTAAATTGCCACCTATCTCAATCTTGATAGTATGGCTAAGATTAAATCCTAATCCAAGTCACTAATGCTCTAGAACTTCTAGAACATTTCATTTAGATCACTAAGACTAAGTTAACTTGAAAAATTAGACTCGGTTTTTTAATTTTTACTTTTCAAGTGAAATAAAAAGAGAATTTGTGATCACCTTTCAAGGCAGTCACCAATGAAATGTCTTGAATCACTTCCTACACGTTCACACTAGAACCTATGTAAAAGTTCCTACTCGAGCTACATTTCTCAACACTCCCTCTTAGCGAGGAAGGAATTTTGCACCAATCCAAGTCTATCTTTGAATGCATCAAACTTCCCTTTTGCTAGGGGCATGGTAAGAATATTAACTACCTCCAACTGAAGCACTCCTTCATAAGCTCCACTGCAACCTCCTTTCCCAACCAAATTCTCTTCGAAGAATTAAAGGTTATGCCAAACACAAAGCACCTACAAAACTCTGCAACTTGTAGAGGCTTTCGAATTAATAACCCAGACAAATTTTCATGTAAATCACAAAGCTTTATGGATTCATTTCATGCGAAAGCGGGTCGTTATTGATCCATCTTCTTCTCAACCTCGTCCTTGCCTGGGGAATATAGATAATATATTTAAATGTTGGTTATACCATATCACCATTCACCCACTCTATAATAAACAATCTACACTCTCGATTAATGAAATTACTATAGTGCCTTTCTTAACTCCTAGGCCAGTATCAACACAATGTTATTGCTTTGCAATAAAGATCCTTTGATCAACAATAGAGACCCCTTCGTTATTGGCCAACAAATGATTTGCACACACCAAGACTACATTGATCCTTGATGTGTATAGGAGGTAACCACGCTCTATTAAAAATGTTCTTCCTTCGCCTGCAATAAAATAGCTTTCAAGTAGCTCTAGACAGTGTCTATAGAAAGCATAGTGAATCTTTAGCTGTAACAGTAGGCAGCTCTTCTTAAGATGAATCAATAGGTATAGTTTGTTCAACCTCTCCCATGAAAAATTTTGATTGCTTTCCTTCAAGTTCATCGTTCTTTTTTGCACTATTAAGATCAAGCTTTGCACAACATGTACCATACTACTTATAAAGCCAATGACAATAGATGCATTTCGGACCCCTTTCACAATAATATGAGAGCATGTGTTTTGGTCTCAACACTACTATCCTAGAGCAACTCCACAAGTTACAGAACCAAAGCCTACAAAATGGCACCTCAACACTTCCAAGGTAATTCTCAATGTGTTTCCCAAAGACTGAAAAATAATACGCAATCGCCCTATGCATGCAATCAATCTACAATAGAGAATAAGACTTCAATTTGGACTATCTTGAAGCATCTAAACAATGTAACAACAAACCAAGGCGACATTTAACGAAACAAAAGTTATCCAAAGACCCCAAAGGCACTACCCATTAGCCTAGGAGAAAGAATGGACCTACCTGCAAGCAAAACACCCTTTGGGAGCCCATGACCTATAAAAGAACAATGAGACCCTCACCCACAGCCAAGAGATGATAACTAAGCTTGCATGGGGCAAATGAAAGGCCACTGGGTGAAATTGTTGATGAATTAAGGCACCAAGAGGTAATTAGATAGAGAAAATCGCTAATGTTGATGGCCAAGCCACCAAATCATTGAGTTTGATGGTTTGCTTGCCTCCAAGGTAAGTGATTTGAGTAGATCAATGAGTTAGAGGGGGAAGCTTTCCTTGAAGCTAAACAATTTGCCTCATATGGGCAATTTGATAAGGTGGTAGCTTGCCTTGGATGTAAGCGATTTGTCATTTTGCTAGGCCTCCTACCAAAATTCTTATTGAAAACCATGCCCATCTATCCCAAAAAAGACAATGTTGAGGTTTATACGTTGCATGCCCAGATCAATGAATTTGAGATTGTGCTTTCCTCCAAGGTGAGCAATTTCTCTCATATGGGCAATCTACTAAGTTAGTGAATCTTTTTGTAATATCGAGTGAGTGAAAACACTAAGGAAGAAGTGTTGGTCATTATCAACAAGCTCCAAATAAAGTTAATCGTCAAGAAATCCAATGAGAAACTCATTAACAAAAACAATTCCCTACAATCAAAAACAGTCCCTTGGTTTTTTAGCTTGGTAATTGCATAACTCCCACATAAAACCTCAGTTCTACATCTCATCTAAAGTAAGGCCTAGAGGACACCAAATCTTTCTACTCCCTAGTCACACAACATATTTCGCCGCTCCTTTAGTACTTTCCATTAAACATGTAGCAAAAAATAACTCATTGACGAGAAACTTTTTGAAGAGCGTTTTCATACTTCTAGGGCTCCAAATTGATTTCTAACAATTCCATTGCAATCAATGACCCTAAAACCTTAATCTAGCCTCTTCCAAAGGTTTAATACTTCATTCAATTGAACCATGAAATTACATGCAAATGGGCTCCTAAGAAACTCATTAACAAAACAATTCCCTACAATCAAAAACAATTCCTTGGTTTTTTAGCTTGGTAATCGCATAACTCCCACATAAAACCTCAATTCTACATCTCATCTAAAGTAAGGTGTAGAGGACACCAAATCTTTCTACTCCCTAGTCACACAACATATTTCACCACTCCTTTAGTACTTTTTGTTAAACATGTAGCAAAAAATAGCTCATTGACAAGAAACTTTTTAAAGAGGGTTTTCATACTTCTAGGGCTCCAAATTGATTTCTAACAATTCTATTGAAATCAATGATCCAGGTGGATATCAGTGGCCACCCACCTATTCCACTAGCTCAAAGCCCAATTTCCAGTTTGACAATTTTTTTCTAGCGTTTTGGGTCCTAAACTTACGGAGTCATTTTGAGGCCCTAAAGAACGTTTTTTGGGCCCACCATAGTCACACTATAGATGGGGTCAAAGTGTGACGACAACATGTGTAGTCCTCGAATAGACCTTTCCAACAGGCTATCGTGCACCTAAAACAGAAATCATATGCAAAAGTTACGACCCCGAGAAGTTGATGTAGCAACTTACCCCATCGGGGCCCACATGACTTTTGGCACTTCATCTCCTAGGGTTAGGTTTTTGGATGTTTAGGGTTTTCTCATTTATGCATTATGTTAAAAAGGCCTTTGGAGTTGCACTCAATGTCTAATAAGCAGTAGCAAAGTCAGAGTCATTATTGTATAATTGTGGCCATCCAAATGTCTTATGTCCACAGGAGTTGAGAACTGTGGTTAGTGCTGCCACCGAGGGTCGACTAAGGCAATTTGCAACATGGTTGGTGCTACCCTTCATGTACTTGATATTAAAGTGGAATTGTTGCAGGTACGTGGACCACTTCTGATGGTGGTCATTTTGTAACTTCCCTTGTGTCTGCATAAATTGCAACGGCTTGTGATCAGTGTGGATGATCATTTCCTTCCCCAGAATGTAATGCTTCCACTGTCAACATGCCTACACAATGGAGTACATCTTTGTCATAGGTGGGGTATCTTCGAACAACATCAAATAGAGTTTCACTATGATAGGCTACCGAATGCCCATGTTGAGTGAGCACTGCACCGATAGCATAATCTGAAGCATCTGTCTCAATCTCAAATGGTCGTTGCAGGTCTGGCAGAACGAGGACTGGTGTTGAGCAGAGGCGAGATTTCAGATCCTCGAATGCTTTTTGTTGGGGCGCAGACCACACAAACTTGGCCTTCGTGCCACCCTTGTCACTTGGCTTAGGGCCCAAGCGATATGAAAGAACCCCAACACAAACCGCCGGTAGAAGTTAGCAAGGCTCAAGAAGTTGCGGAGCTCAATCATTGTTTTTGGAGCCGGCCAATCATGGATGACTTGGATCTTGGTTGGGTCCACATGTACACCCTGCACATCCACGACATATCCCAAGTATTGAATTCTTTGTATGTCGAAAGAACACTTCTCCAAGTTGGCATATAACTTATGTTGTCGCAAGGTGCCCAATACCTATTGAATATGCTCCAAATGTTCCTCCCAAGTTTTGTTGAAGATGAGGATGTCATCCAACTATACAACCACAAAGGAGTTTGTGAATGGTCGTAAGATATCATCCATCATCCGCATGAATGTGGTATGGGCATTAGTTAAGCTGAAAGGCATGACCAACCACTCAAAGAAGCATTCTTTGGACTTGAAGGCTATCTTCCACACATCAGTTTGCTCAATCAGCACCTGGTGGTAACCTGACTTCAGATCAATTTTACTGAAAAACTTTGCTCCCTTAAGTTGATCGAGAAGAACATCAATCCGAGGAATTGGGTACCGGTTCTTGACTGTGATCTTGTTCAGGGCTCTATAATCAATACAAAGTCGCCATGTTTTGTCCTTCTTCTATACTAGAACAATTGGGCTCCCGCAAGGTGAGGAGTTGGGTCTAATGTGACCCTTCAGAATTATCTCTTGGATCTGGCATTTGATTTCTTCATTCTCCAAAACATAATGCTTGTATACGGGGTCGTTAGGCAGAGGAGCATCGAATGTCATCAATTGGGTGCTTTACCTGACAATGGACAGGCACCCCAGTAGGCAAGGTGAATATGTCTTTGTACTCAACTATTCCATCCACCTGTTGTTGTTGGACAAAGAGACCCCGTGCAAAGGTTTTGACGGTTGCAGTGACCTTCCAATCACCTTTCGATCGAACCATACAGAGGACAAATCTTTCGATCTAAGAAACCACCTTTCTATATTGCTTCACAGAGATCAAAGAGACCGCAGTATTTGGGACTGCCTCCGGCACCCTATAGAGTTGATCTCCCAAAGTAATAATGACACTACAGGCCCTAGATTCATAAACAGCATGACATTTCCACATATACGGTTGTCCTAGCAAAACATCACAAACTTCAAGTGGGACAACATCACACAATACCTCGTCTTTGAAGGGTTTGATGTCGTAGCGCAAGTGACATTGTTGGCTGACGTGAATGTCTCATCCCTGGCTGAGCCAACCGATGGTGTATGGTTGAGGATGTGGTGTCATTGTCAAGTTCAACCTCTTGACGACCTCTGTTGAGATTAGGTTCTTCTATCTACCGCTGTCAACAATGAAATGGAATGGTGTTCCCTTCACCCACATCTGTGAGTGAAAAAGACGCCCCCCTTCTTTAGGCTCCTTCGGTTCCTCTCGCTGGACACTTTGAATGCAGCCGAGTAGTTGGCCCCTACAGAACTCAATCCTTCCTACATCGAATAGGCGACAATTGATCAAATCGTGGATACCAAGACAAAGGACACTCGCCAACAGACTATCAAACTTTATAAGGTCGTCAAAGCAAGGCAATTTCTTCATCAAGGCAAGTGGCTCACCAGAGGTCAGGTTTAGCAGAAGTTTCCTCATTTGATGCAGGCACTTGACGCAATGGAGACCATTGCTTCCTGAGGGGGGAGGAATGATCCAGGTGGATCGATGGCCACCCACCTATTCTAATGGCTCAAAGCCCAATTTCCATTTTGGCAATTTTTTTCTAGTTTTTCGGGTCCTAAACTTTTGGGGCCATTTTGAAGCCCTAAACAACGTTTTTTGTTCCCGCCACAGTCACACTATAGACAGATTCAAAGTGTGATGGCAACATGTGTCGTCCTCGGATAGACCTTTCCAACGAGCTATCGTGCGCCTAAAACAGAGATTGTATGCAAAAGTTACAACCTCGAGAAGTTGATGTACCAACTTACCCCATCGGGGCCCACATCACTTTTGGTGCTTCATCTCCTAGGGTTAGGTTTTTGAATGTTTAGGGTTTTCTCATTTATGTTTTATGTTAAAAAGGCCTTTGGAGTCTCATCACTTTTGGCGTTTCATCCCCTAGGGTTAGGTTTTTTAATGTTCAGGGTTTTCTCATTTATGCTTTATGTTAAAAAGGCCTTTGGAGCCTCATTGTAACCAACTTCTTGCAAATGAGTGTAGTCAACACATCTCTTCTCAAAGATAAGCTACCACCATTCTAGCTAGCTTGTGTGCTTTTGCATTTTACAGTCTTTTGTATTTCAGATAGTTATTAATAGAATCTGAGCTTTACGGTATTACTATGTTCCAAGCCATATCCCTGTGTAAATTCTTTGTTATATCTATGTTATATTTCTACCTTCATATCGTTCCTAAAATAATCTAGATCAATCAATGACCCCAAAAACTTAATCTAGCCTCTTCCAGAGGTTTAATACTTCATTCGATCAAACCATGCATTTTACAGTTTTTTGTATTTCAGACAGTTATTAATAGAATTTGAGCCTTACTGTTTTACTGTGATCCTTGCCATATCTTTGTTATATCTATGTTATATTTCTGCCTTCATATTGTTCTTAAGATAATCTGGATCAATCAATGACCCCAAAAGCTTAATCTAGCCTCTTCCAGAGGTTTAATACTTCATTCGATCGAACCATGAAATTACATGTAAATGGGCCCCTAGGCCAAAGTTTGATCCTCGTACAGAGCATTGTTTCAATAACTTCGGTGTTTCATGAACTGGAATGTCATCATTATCTTATATTGTTTGATCCGCATTGGTAACCACTCTCCAATTCATTGAAGAAAAGCCGATCAACTTATGCTCAATATCTGTCCCGACACTAACTAACGCATATGAGAACATCATTGAAAAATTGACCATAATGCTTCATAACTCAAATGAGTGAGCATTTGAGATAAACATACGATATAAGCAATCATGATTGAAGATGTGACAGTGTAACAAATGTGATTATCAAAATAGTCTCAAATTTACCCTTTCACTTACCATCTGCACTATGCTTGTAACCACAAATCTTGAGGCTAGATAGAAGACAATCTCAAGAATTCATTTCTACAATTTCAATGTACAATCCCACCAACAACCATGTGAGACAAACAACAAGAGCCTTGATAGTTATCAATCCAAACCTTAATTCAAAGTAAATTCATCGAGTAAGAAGCATTTAGATGCCAAAACCAATCAAAGAAATCAATGGGTTTCTATGCATTTGACTCATAAGCATAAATACTTTCAATGCTTCAAGTATATCGTGCCATTGAAAAAAGTCACTCATGGACCATCCATAAAAAGCAAAGAAAAATATCGCAATGTATAAACAAGGACATTTTTGTAAGGACTTTGCAACCTAGAGGGTCTTCTAAAGCATTACATCTATACGTGCACACACAAAGGACTCACATATCACCAAAACCAATATCGTCATCCAACTAAACTCAAAGCAAAGTTCACACAACCATCAATGCCATAAGAAATCACGTGCAAACACCACATCAATATGCAAAGCAAGTGCGTTCAAATGATTTTGTTAGTTTAGTGAAAGTGCTCTTAAGATGAGGGGCACAATGACTGTTTACCTTGTGTACTACTAAAGTGAGTAGATAGCAAACATCCATGCACCTAAAGCAATATTAAGTAGAGACACTTGAACAAGAGCTCAAGGAAGTGATAAGTCCCCAAGAGCAAGCAACACCATAATGAACTATTCACAAATCAAGATGGTCAAAGAAATCAACTCAAGCAGGGAGGCAATTAGAGTCATTCATGAGAGGGCACTAAGAGCATATTCATCCATCGATCAATCATTCAACCAAGGCACCCATCATCCATCTGCACTTCATATAATAAAGTCAACCAGGGAAACCAATCAAAGAACTTGAAATCATCCCAGAAGATCAATTGCAAGCTTCAATTACAAAGAAAAGCAAACCACAGTCAATGAGGCTTTAAAAAAAATTGGAGGGAGGTGGGGGGTGCAAGTCCTAGGACGTGTGGTTATTTGAGGGCCTCACAAGGGGCATGTGGAGACACCCCCAAAATTTTACAAAACATGGGACCCCATCCAAAATCCTAAAAAAAATAAAAATTAAATATAGAAGAACAATGCCAAGTCACAAACATGATCAATGAAAGCATGAAATAAATACACATTGACATGTAAGTTGTAACAATCACGGTTTTTATTATTTTTAAACTTCTATGAAGGCATTTTTTTAATTTTTTTATTCTTTCACAAAGGCAATTGGGAAAAATTGTGAGGGGGCATCCTAGTTGGCGTTCCCCTTTTCGAGGGGAGCACCAAAGCTTTCCACAAAAAGTAAACACCCCCATTTCTTGGGAAACGTCCCACCCTACATCTCCTCATGTTTCCCCAAAAGGGGACATGGGTAAACATCCCACACTAAGTCTTCTTGTCCTAGAAACATAGGCAACATGGGGGGCATGCCCCCCACTTGGGGGAGTGTGTTTCGAGTAACATTATGTAAAACAGATTGTTTTGCAATGAAAATGATGCACATCTCATATAGCCTCTTTAATGTCCCTAGCAGTCACATTACAAGGATCCATCTACATAAAGCAAGATCCCAAATGTAATTTCTCACAAGTTAAAGACTACTTCAAAAATTGATGTGTACCCGATGGAAAAAGAGGTGAAATCGCAATTGTACTTTCAATGGTGTCTAGTGCAGAGTATTTGCTTGATGTAGTTGAAGAATAGGTTGAGATATTTCCCAATATGTTTACTTTCTTGCTATGCAGACAATCAATGCTTGCCATAATCTTCAAGCTCTGTATCCAATTCGGGGATAATTTTAAGGATGGAAATTTGTATTAAAATGTAGAAATCAGGCTAATCTTACTAGTCCTTAATATGCAAAATGTAAAATGTTTGGTGATACTTTTGTAAAAATATTCAAATTTTTTAAAATTTTATATAGTTTCTATAAAATTTTGGCGATTTTAATGGTAAAATAATTTTATTCTATGGAATTTGAGTGAATCGTTTTTAGAAAAAATGGAAATTGGCAAATCATTTTTTGGGAAAAACCATGGAAAATTAGCCCATTTGCGAAATTTAGCCCCTAAAATCAATTCCAATTCTCTAAATATGATGGGGCCTTCTCGTTCCATATCATTCCTTTTGAGTTTCATTTGAAACTAATGCAATCAATGCTTGTACAACTCTCAAAACCATTGGTCCAGCTATGGCACCTGATTCTAATCCCAACATTTCAGTGTTTGTTAGAGTGAACATTCAATAGAGATGCAAACTGTAATTCAATCGTGACTTCAAGGTTATTGAGAACCACATCAAGAAAACCCATAACTTGTTATGGGAGAGAACTACTTCATAAGAAAAGTGGCTAATTAAGAAGCTTTAGAAGTAAAACCACAAGTATTTCACCTTTTTAAGAAACCTCCAGAGTCCATGAAGAGCTCACTTCATCAAGAACCCTTCCACTCCCTTTTGCCTTCTTCAACTTTGAAGATCCCCTACATGATGACTCCATTGTTGAATGTGGCTAAGTATGTCAAAATTTGTAGCATCTGAAAAGAAATAAGAGGCAGTAATCCATCCAATAATTATAAATGAGCACATTTGTGGATGAGAATAAACTACATTCCATTGACAACCATAGAGCCTCTTTCTTATAGATAGCCTCTTTGGAATAATCTCTTGATACCCCAGGTCATGGCCTCATCATATCTAGCAAGAGTTGAATTAAACATATTTCTGTAATGATTGCACCAAGAGTATCGAGGTGCTCTACAACTTAGTATGGGGGAGATGTTGTCACATTAGCATTATGTTAAATAAGGTTACATTAAAAAACTTAAAGTCGACTCAATTAAAAAAAGTTAACAATAATAAAAATAAAGTCTCCTCAATTAAAATAAAACAATTACACAAACCATTACATACTACACACACATATATACTACATATTTACATATGACAACATCTAAAATATTAATTCCTTCATATTAAATTATAATAAAAGAAAAAATCACACCTTAAGAAATTTGATCCCTCTCAATGCTTGATAGATCCAGATTTAAGATGGATTTATGAATGAGCATATTGTGGATGAGAATAAACTACATTCCATTGACAACCATAGAGCCTCTTTCTTATAGATAGCCTCTCTGGAATAATCTCTTGATACCCCAAGTCATGGCCTCATCATATCTAGCAAGAGTTGAATTAGACGTATTTTTGTAATGATGTGCATACAAAGATTCAACATAAGCATAAGTAAAATCCCTTTACCTAATGCCTTAGATAGAGAGCTTATTGCATGCTTCACTTCTACTCTATCGAAACAACTTAGAGCCTCATACAAGTGATCGTTGAAGCATGCAAGATGCATAAATGATGGTATAAGGGTGTTTCATCAAGAATAACTGGTTGTTCTCTTAAATCTGTTAGTGAGTATTTTGCTTGCAAGAAGGAATCGAGGGTTTTGAATAATAGAAAACCAATAACTTGGTAGTAGATTTTATTGCAAACACTTATTCAAGAATCTAAAGTTTGGATGCGCTTTTCATAAAATTTCCTCTTATAGTGAATAGCTAATTGCACCAAGAAAAGTGAGGTGCATTCTATAATCTGGGAGAGGATTGGTGTAAAGTACCCAACAACCTTGTTGGGCCACGTTACTACAAAAACGACTTAACATAACTCAGATACCATTCAAAAATATGCATGCACACAGCATGCCAAACAACTCATGCAATTAGCAACATTTATAAAATGTTAATGCACCCATTAAGCAAACAACAAACACACCATTCACATAAGACAATTACACAGAAGAATTAACATGATAAAAGATACAAAAAACTTATTTGTTTATAAAATAACCAATTGGTTGGGTACGAAGGACGTTCCTCCAAGTGATAGGTTTGTTCATTTTCTCTCCACAGCAAGCCACCCTCGAGCTAAGGCTATGAGTCCACAAGAAGGTCAAGCCCTCTTGGTTGTCCACTCTCCACATTCAACAGCCCCAAAACCCAGGTTCTACTCCAACAACAATTCCAATCCACCAACTCTCTTTCCCCTCAACCTGCACAACCCAAGGAATGTGATTCCCCTTCTCTGCCACACAGTCCCTCATGCCTTCGCACTTCCCTCAAGGACTCCAGCACGTTGTTGGCTAGGAAATCTCATAGTTGAGGACTCCAAGAACTCTCAGCTACTCTAAGAGTGCTCACAACAGCTTTCTCAAGGCTCTTGAGCCATTTCCTCAACAAGAAAATGCACCAGAGGCACACAACCCATTCTTACAAGCATATAGGCCACAATTTCAACATAAACACGGCCCAATAATGGTTGTCCTCAAGCACAGCATGGCTAATGCTCTTCTTAGTACCCAACTCCCCTTTTGCTCTCCAAAATCAGCAAGCAAAAATTGTCCCCTCTTCCTACTCGAATTTCCTTCTTCTCCCATGCTTGCTTAACTCTCACTCTTCCCCAAAAGGAATGTTTGACTCTCACACTTCCCCCATGCTTGCTTGTACTCGACCAATGTTGTCATAACCCTAGTTTTTAAAACCGGGACAAGTTGTTATCCAACCGCCAAACCGACCAGTTTGATACATGGGCAAATTAAACCAAACTTTAAATCGGACCAGTGCCCGGTTTGGTACCGAACCGGCCGAGTTGAAGTCGGTTCAATACCAAACCAGTCGAACCGGCCAGTTGGATGTCAAACCCAGCCGTTGCCTCAGAACCTTGTGTATTAAAACAATTTTCAGATCAGGTCAAGGTTAAGATAGATAAAGAATGTTTGCATCCACAGAAATACACCACATATCAAAGATGAATTAATAAGCCAAGTGTTGGTGGGAAGAACAAGGAAGAGATATGCCTCGACAGCTCAAATGCTATTACCATATATAGAAAGGGACCATGAACTTCAGTAATAAAATCAATGATAAAAACCACAGAACAGTCATAAGATGTTTGCATTTATACCACAACATTCCATCATCCTTTGCATCATTTTGTTCAAAAAGTGATTTAGATATTAGATCCACCCAAATAGTGCCAAAGAAAAAGGAGAGAATTGATGAACTTGAGAATTAATATCACTTTGCAAAGCCTGTGAACCCTAGACATCAAACTTTAGATACCAATCGCTCCAAGCAGAGGTCGGACTATTATCATTGTCCTAGAATCGATTTACTTTCATTCAACACATATATCACAAAATTACTTAACGTTGCCACAAATCCTGGTGAAATGACCTTCAAAGAGAGTAAGGCTCACATCCTACCCCACGTTCCAAGCATAGATTTGGAAAACCCACAATAGATAATGAAATCAAGCAACTTCAAGGGTGCATTCAAAAACTAGAGTTAGATTTAAAAATTTAACCATAAAACCATCATCAAACCCAAAGGTATGCTAATCATCCAATGATAACTCTTGAAAGATCCATTAGCACAAAACTATCTAAGCTATAAATGATATGTCATGAAGCTTATTAGATCAAGCAATCTAGGTAGAGATGAGACAAGATAAACCCTAGATAGAAAACCAAAAAATAAAAAAAGAGACAAGAAAGGAAAAACGAGTTTTTGGGTTTTCTGGTGGTTTAAGAAAATGATAGACCAGTGCCTTATGAAGGGCTATGGGGTCACTACACAAGTCTATATGAGGCTTAGGGTTTTGAGATGAGATGATGTTGATAGTACATATACACCTCTCGACCCTCACTCGGTGCCATTTTGATATATACACCTTTACATGGCATATAGATGAGCAAACTTTGCATATTTTCCCTCTAATGGTTTGGAATTATGGTTTGAAAGCTTTAAAATAAAGTTTTTCATTAAAATTTAATTATTTAATGTATTTTTTATTGAATCGAGTCGGTCCGGTTTGATCCGGTTCCAGTTCGAGGTCCAAATTGATAAGTGGTTGGTTTGATGTTCGGTTCAAGTTTTAAAAACTATGGTCATAACTAGGTGAGTTGACTCCTTCACCCAACTTCTTGTTGATATTATGGTAGTTGTGGGAGGTATTAACCTCCACTTGTGACCTTTTATGAGATTAGAATATTCCAAGAAGCAAGAGAAACCCTAAAAGACTTGGACATAACCCTAGAAGAGAAGTCAGCTAAAGAAAATATTTTATATTGAGTCTTTAGCCTCCAAAAGAAGAAGTCGACCCAGACAACTTAGAGAAAGCAGTATAAATACAGGATGCTAGTTCTCATTTGAGACACACATCTCGGAATTGCAGAAATCCACTTGTGCGCACTACAGAAATCTAGTAGTGCACAAGTCTGGGGAGCAACTGTCGCTGCAGTTCCTGCAACCTGTAATTTTGGTTTTTCTGGGTTGGACTTTCTGATCAGTCTTGGTTATCTTTGCTTGGTGCATTAGCCTTGGTTGGCTATTGATTTGCTACCGGAATTCTTCTCTCTGTCAAGGTCAAGGTGCTCGGCGATGGCACTAGTGCCTATGGTTGGGTGACAATATTGCTATATTGTCTATGGTTAAACGACCACACCCACTTTTCTAACAGGTTATGGGCCCACATCTCCTTCATTCAATTATCAAGGAAGCTAAGCCATAAGGTTATCAAGCTCGTTGAAGAACTGCCGCTAGGGTTTCTAGCAGGTGCAGTTACTAAAGCACTGCCACTAGGGTTACTAGCAGGTGCAGTTGCAGAAACCCTAAAACTCTTGCCTAGCACCTTATGATGGAATACCTTACTCAAGGAGAAGATATTTTAGTGCACCTTAGTCCAGTGCACCTCTTGGCAATCTTAGAAGGCAAAAACGTCAAGGTTGAGATTTTGACTCAAAGTTTGACCAGTTATCAGTCAACAGAAATCATGAATGAAAAGACGGATCATCTACACTGTTCAGCTCTCACAGGAACTCTTGAAGATGACATGTGGATAATTGACAGTGGAGCTTCCAGGCATATGACAGGAGACTAGGCCAGACTCTCTAATCTAAATGAAAAGAAGACATCCTACAAGGTAGAACTTGGAGATAAAAACACCTATCTAATCGAAGGAATTGGTCAGGCCTCCGTCAAATTGAAAACAAGTAACAATGTTCATTTGAGCAATGTCTTATATGTACCTGGTTTAGAAAAGAATCTTGTATCCATATCTTGCCTAGAAGACAAAGGAAACATAATAGCCTTTGTAGATGGAAAAGTATTATCTTGGTCTAGAGACTCCAGCATAGAGAACGCTAGAGTTATTGGAACCTGTGAAGGAAGATGGTACAGACTACTAGAAAGAAATGATTAAGCTCTTGTACATGATGAAGTCAATCCCAATGAACTTTGGCATAGAAGGTATGCTCATATCAACTATCAAGCATTACCTTTCCTCAAAAAGATGGTTGAAGGAATACCAAAACTACAATCTACATATGAATGAATTTGCAAAGGATGTGCTCTTGGTAAGAATGTTAAGAAACCATTCTCAAACAGCAATAATAGATCTAAGGAAATCCTAGATCTAATACATTCAGATGTTTGTGGTCTGATGCCAGTCAAATCTCTAGGAGGTTCTCTTTACTATGCAATCTTCATAGATGATTACTCAAGAAAGACTTGGTTATATCTCTTGAAGACAAAGGACGAAGTTTTCAACAAGTTTCAAGAATTCAAAGCAGAGATAGAGAACCTCACAAACAAGAAAATCAAGACCTTGAGAACAGATAATGGATGAGAATATACATCCAAGGAATTTGTTGCCTTTTGCAAATCGGCAGGGGTTAGGAGGGAGCTAACTCTTCCTCATAATCCTCAACAAAATGGTGTAGCAGAAAGGAAGAACAGATCTATTGAAGAAATTGTGAAAGCACTAATGAACGATCAAGGTTTATCTATGTATTTGTGGGGAGAAGCAGCCATGACAGCAATATATGTTCAGAACAGAAGTCCCCACCGCATATTGAAGGATATGACTCTAGAAGAAGCCTTCTCAGGAAAGAAACCTAATGTGGAACACTTAAGAATCTTTGGATGCCCTGTTTACATTCACATCCCTGAGGATAAAAGGAAGAAATTAGAACCCTCAGGAAAGAAGGGCATATCCGTGGGATACAGTGAATCATCCAAGGCCTACAGAATCTATATCTCGGAACAACATAAGGTTGAAGTCAGCAAAGACATAACCTTCAATGAAAAGATGGATTTCAATAAATCCATAGAAGAAACTATAGAAGAAGAAGAGTATGAAGAGCCTAAAGAAGAAAGCACATGTCTTCTAGAAAGTCAAAATGAAGAAGCAGAACAACTTGATCATCTGATGCAACCATGTGAAACTATTGACTCAGAAACTGTACCCAAAACCAAGAAACGTCCAACTTGGCTTGAAGCTACTCTACAAGAAGCAGAAAGACTCAAAGCCCCGAGTGGCATCTTCAAAAAAAGCAAAAAGCCCAAAAGATTCTCCAGCTATGCAGCATGTATGACAAAGCTTCTAAATGAAAAACCCACCACATTTGAAGAGGCAGCTCAGAAGAAACAATGGAAAGAAGCCATGACAGAAGAACACCAGTCCATCATGGAAAATGATGTATGGGAAATTGTGCCTAGACCCAAAGAAAAATCAGTAGTAACTTCAAAATGGGTCTATAAGATCAAACATGCAACAGACAGAAGCGTGGACAAATACAAAGCAAGGTTCGTAGCTAGAGGGTTCTCCCAGAAGGAAGGAGAAGACTATGACAAGACATTTGCTCTTGTTGCCAGATATACTTCTATTAGAGCCATTTTGTCTCTTGTTGCTTCCATGGGATGGAGTTTACATCAGATGGATGTAAAGACAACTTTCCTCAATGGAGCAATCGAAGAAGAAGTATACATTGAACAACCTCAAGGATTTGAAGTACACTCCAGAGACACTCATGTTTGTAGACTAAAGAAAGCCTTGTATGGACTCAAGCAAGCTCCAAGAGCTTGGTATGCCAAAATAGAAAGCTACTTAATAAGACTTGGTTTATTCAAGAGTCATGTAGATCCAAATATTTACTACAAAGTCATGAACAATGCACCTGTGATTCTACTGCTATATGTCAATGATTTATTCTTGACAAGTGAAAAGTCTCTCATCATCCAGTGTAAGAAGGAACTAGCTTCTGAGTGATATGAAAGATCTTGGTCTAATGCATTATAACTTGGGACTAGAAGTATGGCAGAAGTGTGGTGAAGTATTCCTTGGACAAGGAAAGTATGCAGTGAAGATTCTTCAGAAGTTTGGAATGATGGATTGCAAATCCATGGACACTCCTATGACCACAGATATAAGGAAAGTAAGAGACTCGAATTCTGATCCAGTAGACCCGTCCCTATATCGGCAATTGATTGGGTCATTGATGTATTTAGTGAATACTCGACCAAATATTTGCTTTGTTGTAAACACCCTAAGCCAGTTTCAGGTGGAACCCCGACATGAGCATTGGATAGCTGCAAAGTATGTTCTAAGATATATTCATGGGACGCTAAACTATGGCTTAAGATATACCGCATCCAGTGATATACAGCTTCATGGATTCACAGATTCAGATTGGGCAGGAAGTGCAAAAGACAGAAGGAGTACTTCAGGGATGTGTTTCAACTTGGGCTCCGCTATGATATCTTGGGGCAGTGGGAAACAAAAGTATGTCGCACTCAACACAGCAGAAGCAGAATATATCGTAGCATGTGAGGCATGTATAGAAGCAATATGGCTAAGAAAGCTGATTTCTGGATTATTTGATTAGGTTCCAAATTCGACCATAATATACTGTGACAATCAGAGTTGTATAAGGCTATCTAAACACCCAATGTTTCATGAACGATTGAAACACATTGAGATCAAATACTACTTTATTCGAGATAGAGTCCAGCAAGGAGAAGTGAAGCTCCAGTATATCCCCACAGATGAACAAACAACAAATATTTTGACAAAGCCTTTGTCCAGGATAAAGTTTGCATACTTACGAGACAAGTTGGGGATCGTGGAAATAACTCCCTCAGCTGAAAGGGAAGAGATGGCTCTCCAGGTTGGGAGGGAGCACTGATATATCATTGATTTATGTACAGTCATTTTTCAACTTGGAAAATGGTCCAGGATGGGCAGTTCCTTTCCAGTTCGAAAAGTGGTTTGAGATTTCTGACGAACAGGCATTTTCCAGTTCGAAAAATGGTCTAGATCGGACAGTCATTTTCGTAAGGAAAATGACTCGATAGATTGTTGATGTACCATAGATAGCGATTCCCCTTGTGGCCAGTGTGGGGGAATGGTCTAGAATCATTCTTCTTTCTTGGCAGTCACTCTCAGTAGTGGTCAAGCAGAATGGTCCGCCTCGTCGGGCAGTCATTCTTTCAAAGTTCACAGTTGTGAGCAGTTTCGAAGAATGGTCCGTTTTGGAGGTTGGTGCAAGACAGTCATTTCCTTAGGAAATGGTTCGGACAGTCATTCCCTAGGGCAGACTCATTCTCCGCAGGTTGCACTATGTTTAGTGCCGAAGAAATGGCCCAGTTAGGTGAATCGTCCAGGTTCAGCAATAAAGGACAGGCATTCCCTAGGGCAGACTCATTCTCTCCAGGTTGCACTGTGTTTAGTGTCGGAGGAATGGCCCAGTTAGGTGAATGGTCCAGGCTCAGAAATCATGGACAGTTATTCTTCCATGCTTGGGAAGAATAGTCCAGATAGCCCGTGGTTGATGCTTTTACTGTATGAGAGCAGATGCTCTTCCAGATCTCACAGGTGTGAGTGGAAGAATGGCCCATATGACTCAGTTTATATCATGATATTGTTTTTATTCAGGTTGATATCAGATGATATGATTGTTATGGAAACTGTATGTCTCTGGACAGTAGATGTATGCTACTGTGATGGATATGTTCCACTGGTTGTGACTATGTGTCACTGATTAAGTAGTCGCGTACTACTTGGTGTGGTTGTGTACCACTGGATAGTAGTTGTGTACTACTATGGATAAACACAGTTGTGTTCTATCATATGACATTGTACTAATTATCATGGAGATTATCCAATTGGATAATGATGACGGTGCTCGTGATTCGATCATGAGATAGTATGTGTGGCTATAATGATGCTACCGATTGAAAGGTCAGTTTGTGCTCAAGACCATTACCTATTATACCTTCCTAGGGAGTGTTGATATTATGGTAGTTGCAAGAGGTATTAACCTCCACTTGTGACTTTTTATGAGATTAGAATATTCCAGGAAGCAAGAGAAACCCTAAAAGACTTGGACATAACCCTAGAAGAGAAGTCGACTAAAGAAAATATTTTATATCGAGTCTTTATCCTCCAGAAGAAGAAGTCAGCCCAGACAGCTTAGAGAAAGCAATATAAATACAGGATGCCAGTTCTCATTTGAGAGAGACATCTCGGAATTGCATAAATCCACTTGTGCGCACTGCAGAAATCTAGTAGTGCGCAAGTCTAGGGAGCAGCTGCAGTTCCTGCAACTTGTAATTTTGGTTTTTTGGGGTTGGACTTTCTTATCAGTCTTGGTTATCTTTGTTTGGTGCATTAGCCTTGGTTGGCTATTGATTTGCTACCGGAATTCTTCTCTCTGTCAAGGTCAAGGTGCTCAGGGGTGGCATTAGTGCCTATGGTTGGGTGACAATATTGCTAAATTGTCTATGGTTAAACGAGCACACCCACTTTTCTAACACTTCTTTCATGAATTCAATGTTTCAGTGTATAACAAGTCAAAGGGAGGATTATATGGTAATGACACATTAATTCGAGCAAATGACATGGGTTTCCCCTTGGATCCACATTTAGCCCCCCTCTCTTGTGGAATCACAGCCCCCCATCGTTATCGTCCCTCTCATATCACAGCCAACAATGTGTAATTATTAATAATTCGTGGGGATTAAAACTGGGGATGTTACAATTGGGGGTGATCCATCAATTCGTTGTAGTTGTGTTTGGTCATTCATGTAATGGTGCATTGAGCCTAGATGGTGTATTAGGTGCATTGAATAGGGACATTAGCACAAACCCAACTAAACTTATGTCCAATGTGCACCTTGGCATTGGGAAGCTCAAGGATGCATATCTAGAGTTCATACAAAAAAGCGAACATATCATATAGCAGAAATATCAAATATTGGAACTCCAGATATGAAACCTTGATCATCGAACCTCGAGGTGCATATCAGACCCAGGTTTAGAGTTCATGCCAATTGGCGAACATTTCAAATATCAGAACTACATATACACAATGCAAATAGCAGAAATATCAAATATTGGACCTCTATATATCCAACCTTGAGCATAGCAACCTCGAGTTGCATACCAGACCCAGGTTTAGATGGGTCTGTGCTAGTACGATGCTTTCAAGGAGACTGTCCCAAGAATATCTACATCCACCCTACTCTTGAATAAATATGTAAAAAGTATCCACATAACCATGGCAGTAGGCATACACTAATGCAGATGTAGTAGGCATAACAATGATCTCAATTGATCCAAGCGAAGACATGGATGGCCCTGTGCAAACCACCTCAGTGCCCCCAGCTGTGCACACCAACCCTTGCACCCCAACAGCTGGGTGCCCCACATGCCAAGAATACCAACTGTGGTCAAGGGGCAGCACCCCAAAAGCTCTACAGCATTTGGCACAGAAAACACCACAGGCACCTAATTCCAGAGGTTGCACACCAAACTCCAGCTCCACCCTTCAGTATTCCATTAGGCACCAGGAATGCCAACAATCATCCAAGACCATTATGGAAGGTTAACTATTGCCAAGAACCGAGAATGCCAACAATCACCGAAGACCGTTATGGAAGGTCATCAATTTCTGTAATGAAGTCCTGGTGCTTTAGTATAAATATTTGTGCATATATCTTGTTAGCTCTCAAAGATGTTTTTGTTTCAATAATCACCTAGTAAACAGGATTTTGTGTTCCGGCTCTTAAAACTTTGGCATTCAGGATTTCTCAATCTCTCCATCATTGTCGGTTGTACTATCATATATCTTCCCCGTTTTGATCATTAACGGAAGAGATTTAATGCTATATTTCTGTCTCAATTGTGAATCTGTATGCACAACTCTGAATTCTCTCAGGTTTCGAGTTGTCTTTTGAGCATAATCTTCTGTTGTTATGATATTTGTGACTCTCATCTTTTGGACTGCATCGACTGCATCCACATTGATGGTTTTTTTTTCCTTAACATTCTTGGACCTATTTGCTCCATTTTGTGGACTGCATCAACATTGATGGGTTTTTTTCCTTAACAATCTAGGACCTATTTGCTCACAATTTTAATAGATATAGTAGTTATAACAGCTTTGCTTTAGATTTTTGGGCATTTGTGCTCGTGATGATTTCTCTTGCAACCCACAAATGCAAACAAATTCTAAAAACACTTTAAAATGATTTTTTAAAGAAGAAACAGAAGTAGCAGTTGCTCGTGTACATATATTGTTTTATTAACAGTGAAAAGATGTAATGTTTTATTAAGAGTTAAAACCCATATCGTTTATTAAAGGTTAAAGAAAGGATTTTCTACAACTTAAACAGGTTGAATGGAAAGGACTGTTAGACTCGGATAATTCATATGTGACAAAGAGAGACCTATTGATGTATTGCTGCAATATGTTGTTCTGCGTATGAGAAGAATGCTACAGAAGTGCAGCCCTGCATAGAAATTTTTTGGTTGCCCACTAATATTTCAAGCATATAGGACATGCTTGAGAAAGATACAGCAGGTTGTCCCTCAGAATTCCAGCAGGCGGTTATGAGATCAATACGCATGGAATGATCAAGATAGGACCCCGGTTTTGAGATTCATACGTGTGGAATGATCAAGATAGGACCTCAATGCCAAACCCAGACACAAAAGAAGAATAAATTCAGTGGTGCAGCCAAGAAAACAAAAAAAAACGTTTGTAAACATACCACCAGAAGTCCTCGACTGTATTGAAGGTGTAAACAGGGCGCAACGAACTCCCCCAGGTAGCCTGCTTAGACTTCCCATTTGGATTATCAAACCAGAAAGTCCATGAATGCTCGAGTGGGTGGGTATTTGCAGGCTCTATAGGCCTTTCAATCGCCTCTACTGAGTCCACAATTTCCCCTTCTTCCGCTTCTCCGCTATCTTGATGTACCTTTGATTGATCACCCATCTCCGCTTCCCCCATTCTTCTTCAGCCGTAATCACACTACCTGTCTATAACAAACCCATTATGAGAAAATAACAACAACAAGAAATACAGAACTGGACAATGAAAATAAAAATAAAGAATGGCCATCACTCACGCAAATAAAGGAACCCAATGCAATGCAAGAAACCCAATGCAGTGAAGAAAACCTCCAAACCAAATGCCGAAAAGAATTTCAACTGATGCAAAAAACAGTTATTCGAGCCTGTGAACACTCTAGAGTTGCGGTTGAGCCCTAATTTCTTGATCTCCTCTGTGAAGTTTGTCTTCAACTACAATTGATTTGGAAGAAGTCCGGGTGCGGACAACACACTGAAACAATGGCGGCGATTATATGCAGTCTGACAAGTGTAATCGTTGGTAAGAGAGAAGGGGGGCCAGTTGGGATTGAGGACAACTCCGGACCCTGGTAAGCCAAACACCCTCAGAGCCCGCCCTGGTAACTTATTCCACCACACAAGAGTCAAGTTGTTCAATTTACCAATTACACGTTCCTTCCACTTTATCTCTCTGCTTTTAACGTGTGATAAGTGGTTAAATGATTCGCGGGTAAAAGGAATTTAAATATTAAGTTTTAATGTTTTATTTTTAATATTAAAAATGTGTTTTAATATACAATTTGAGTGGTGGTTTTAATGCCTAAGAATATTTGTTTCTTCTTCGGAGGTTACACGCAAGGTTCAAAATCACGTCATGAGCCTTCCAGCACGTCCTAGAAGTATAATGAAATATTTGTTCCTCTGAAAAAAAAAAAAATTCTAAATTTTGTTTTTGTTAATTTATTGGGAAATGTAAATCCAAATTCAAAATTTCCTATGAAGTGTAAAATTTTAAAATCCCCGTCATCATAATTTTTAGTTCGTGTGAATTCACTCATCATGAATTTTAAAGATTTAATACCTAGTGGGTTGGTTGGTCATCAGTGTTATGAAGAAATTGGTAGATATGACTCGTGTTACTCGCTTGGAACACTGCTTGAGTAATAGAAATGTCACGTTGATTAGATAAGTTTTTTAATAATTTGTATGTCGCCTAGAACACTACACAACACTGCACAAGTAGGCTAGTAGCTCGAATACGAAATTCAATACCAAGTTCAAGTTTGCCACCGATATGTGACCTGCTTCTAGATAGAGCAACAAATGAAATACCTGTGTGTGAACCTTTTGAGATGAATTAGTGTTTCGGCTCACTGTTTCACACAGTTTCTATAGAAAACCAACTCTATAAATATGTAGTCATGATTCTTCCCAACTCTGCCCATCCCAGAGACGGCGATCATTCCCTTTCCATGAACTCACTGACCAAATGAGCATTTTTCATCAAAATGAACAAATATTAAGACAGTCTGCATGTGGAAAAGAAAATACAGTATGGAGGACGAGAGGAACAAAACCTTCCATGGAAGTCACTGAGAGAGCAAGTGAATGAGGTGGGAGTGAAGTGCAAGAGATCAAATCTTTGGAAGCCCGAATCGAAGTGGGAAAGCCTGAATCCGGCACAAACCCTCTCGCTTCAGAGCTTCCCACCACCGATATCAACAATGCCTTGGCTCCTTATGTCAGTGTGAAACAATTTGATCAATTGTCGCTCTCAGAGACAACGAAGAGGGGTTTCAAAGATGGTAATTTCACTCGTAAGACCTCCATACATTGGGTTGCTCTGCCTCGTGTCCTTTGCGGTCGAGACGTTCTCGGTGTTGCCAAGACTGGCTTCGACAAAACTCTTGCTTTCCTCATTCCGATAAGGTGCCTTCCTTGGTTGTTCATTTGATATACAACCATTTGATGTTGAATCTCTTATTTTTGTTTTTTTGTTTGTTCAACGATTTCCTTCATGAAACCCACTCTGAATGCATTACACTTGTTGCCCTGACACTGCCCATGCTTGTACCCGGAGCCTAACATTCCCAATGTTGGAAAATCAACATAACCCATTACTACATTTCACATAGGGTACTCCATAACCCGATAAAACCCTAGCTTCAATAGCAACCACAGTGTAAACGCTTGCACATGAATGTACATCAAACCTAATAGCAATTACATAGTCCTTAACTAAAAATCATCACAATATAGTTCATACTCATTGTTGCATTCACCTTGATTGCTCAAAAACATCGAGAACAACACAACTTCAGTAACTATTGCAAGGCAGAATTTTGCGAAGAAAAATAGTCCCTGGTCAAAATTGCAGAGCTATTAAATCAACTAAAACACAGTTTATCACTTGAACCCATTACTGCATTTTTGATTGGGTAGTCGAAAACCTCGCAAGATCACAACTTCGACCATTACAGATATATTGCTCACCTGAGCACCAACCTTGATAACATGGCCCTTAAAATAAAGGCCCAAGGGCATGAGGAGACTAAGTGAAGGGCCATCAAATTGATTTATAGAGGCTCCTTGTAAAGTTATTGCATGGATTTTGACATCCTAACAAAATAAAAAAATTACAGAAGTAGAGTGCTTTTGAAAAAAAAATTCAGAATTCCTGCCAAAGGGCATGAGGTGACCAAGTGAAGGGCCATCAAATTGATTTATAGAGGCTCCTTGTAAATTTATTACATGGATTTTGACATCCTAACAAAATAAAAAAAGTACAGAAGTAGAGTGTTTTTGAAGGGTCTTTTACAAAGTGACCATACATCCTTCCTCAAAAAAAATATCTTTTGTTCGTAAGTATTTTCAGCGAAAAAAACTATCTTGCTTAGAAAGAAAAAATTGTTAACTACTATGCTTCTATACACATATCTTCTATGCTCTATATAGAGTAAACAAAAAAAAGATACATGTAAACTTATGACGTGTGATCTTAATTTCAATTTGTCAATTGAAATGTAATTTTTTTTTTTAATTTTTCATTATGGAAGGGTTGCATGAGTATATACCCTTCTCACTTAAATTAAGACTCACCCTTCAAATTTGATCACTGGTCACAGGTTCAAATCCACACGGGGTAGGGTATGTATACCTTTGTAGACTTAAACAGTCAAATTGCCACGTAGAGAGGGTCCCTTGTCCCACAAATAAGGGGGCTCATAAGTCTCATACATCAATTTGATGTCTGATTGTGACCTTAAAAAATATGATTTATAATTAAGCATAGCTCTTTAATGAATACAAAATTAAAACTCCATCAACGAAGTTCATGAAATGCAAATATTCATTTATGCTCTATTTATATGTTAAAATTTTGAAAAACTTAATTATATTTAATTGAAACTTATTAAACTTCATTAACGTGTATCGAAGTTCATGAAATGCAAATATTCATTTATGCTCTATTTATATGTTAAAATTTTGAAAAACTTAATTATATTTAATTGAAACTTATTAAACTTCATTAACGTGTATAACTCCTAATTGATTTTAACTCTACTATAACCTTTTTTATATATAATAAAAATTAATAGTTTTTTTATACATATAGAGCATGTTATCCTATTTCTTAAGCAATTATATATATTATACTATTTCTTAACTATTCAACAACAATTATATATATTATACTATTTTTTAATTATTCAAAAGCAATTATATATATAATTGTTTTTAATAATTAAATATTTCTTAACCATTCAAAAGCAATTATATATATTATACTATTTCTTAACTATTCAACAACAATTATATATATTATACTATTTCTTAATTATTCAAAAATAATTATATATATATATATATATATATATATATATATATATATATATAATTGTTTTTGAATAATTAAGAAATAGAATAACACACTATAAACTTTTTATGTATTTTCGAAGAAAAGAAATATTGTGAAAATTCATCCACAATAACATAAATCTTTCAATAGTTCGCGAGGTGTAGGACAGTAGGTGATGGAGTGTGTTGTTAAGCCACTCCGTGATGTTAAAGTCATCGGTTCGAAACCTGGGGGGACAAAAAATCCAACCATGTTAAGGGTTGGTGTGGCTCAGGCCGGGTGCGATCCCCGGGTGATTTTGACGTCTTAGATGCCCCTGAGTCGCGGTTTCTCAAGCCACAGGTTAATCGTGTAGCCAACAAGTCCCGCACAAATTAACAAACAAAAAAAAAAAACATAAATCTTTCAATATATCATCATCTTTATATAAATGAATTTGAATTTTATGTATTTTCAAAAAAAAATCGTGAAGATTCATCCACAATAACATATAATCTTTCAATAAATCATCATCTTTATATAAATGAATTTTTGATTTGTATAATGAAATATTAGTTTTGGATTTGTATAGTAAAATATTAGTTATATAATGGTTGATTGATTCTAGATTAGATTAAGTGTGTTTATTTGTTTTATTTATATTTTTTTATAAAAAAATATAAATAAAAATAAAATGATTAATAATACTAAAAAATTAAACTAAATAAATAATATATATTTAAAAAAATAAATATATCAAATAAAAAAATAAAAATAAAATGATTAATAATATTAAAAAATTAAACTAAATAAATAACATGTATTTAAAAACCAAATATATCAAATAAATAACATCGCAAAATTAATATATAATTCTAAAAACCTCAAAGTATTTATTGTCCCTTCCTTCAATGTTCACTTATATCTAATTAATATATAACTATAAAAACCTCAACGTCTTTTATTGTCCCTTCCTTCAATGTTCACTTATATCTCCCCGAGCCTTTTGTAATCACCATACCTCTTCATTTTCCCATGATTCTCATGGGCCTCGCCTCGCCATTGACTCTATTTCAATACATGTGCCTCGTCGTTGACTCTATTTCAATACATGTTTTATATGTGGCACTTGGGTTCCATGTTTTATGTTAAGTCTACCTATGATTCGGTATTCAAACCATGTAGCAAATTCTTCATTTATGTTTTTTTTTTACCATGGGAACATCAACCTCCCAAGAGTATATCCAAGCAGCCCGCAAGCCAGATATACCAATAACTTGTGACTTAGCAGGGGCTGAGACGTCTCGAGGTCCATCGAAGGTCCACCGAAGTGAACCTTGTGAACCTCTATCCCAGGGGTCGTCTACCCTTCCAGCCTTGTCACAACGGGCCTATATGAGCATCCCTACCCCCCGTCGGTTTTGAACTTGTGACCTCCCCGAAGATAACACATGTTCTTAACCATTGGGCCCACTCAGGTGCTCTTAGCAAATTCCTCATTTATGTTATCCCTTTAGAAGGTACATTAATAAGGGATACATTCTTAGTGGTCTTAGAGTTTAATCCAACATGGTAATTTTTTTTAGAAAAGAAGTTATGATTTCATATTAAAAAGAAAACTCCTCATTTATGTTATCCCTTTGGAAGGTGCATTATTAGGGGATACATTCTGAGTGGTCTTGGATTTTAATCTAGTGCTCTTAGAGTTTAATCTAACATGGTTATTTTTTTAGAATAGAAGTTATGATTCATATTAAAAAAGAAGGAATAAAGTTAAGTTTTAAAAAATGCAACCTAATAAATTATTTACTTGGTTTGACGCTTTATTGTCACGCAAATCTTTATTTGTATATTGTAACTTGTGTTAATAAGATTAAGGTGGAGATGTTAGAGTTTTGAGGGAGTGCTCCATGTACCATGAACGAGGAGCCTTCTACTCGATCCTTTGCTCATTCTAAGTTTTCTCAACATTTTGAAAGTGGGTCATAACATCACATGAGTTACGTAAAATGTGAAAGAGGAGAGCAAGCTATGAGGTGCAACAATTGGATTTCTTCAACACCCTAGGATAACAAGCACCCTTGTCTAGTTATGGCCATCTTTAAAGTTAAAAAGCAATATGAGCCTATTCAAGAGAATGATGGGTGGGAACCCATTATCACGGGGCTTGAGCTTGTTCATGATGGTTGGGTGCCACCCCCTAAGGATCGTGATGACCCTCCACTTGACGTGGGTATTCCTATTTGTTATAAAAACGAGATCACAAAGCAATAAAATAAGAGAAATGCGGAAATAAAACACAGAAGATACACAATACAATAGAGACATAGATATATGTGGTTCACCCAATGTGGGCTATGTCCACCAGAGAAATTGTCAGGTCCTTCATTTATTATTATCCAACAAATGAAGGGATACAACCTGCAACACACCCACTGTAATTTCCTCTTCTTTCTCTCATAGTCTCCTCTCTTAGAATACAATATTTGCAATGATACATAGCCGCAATACATTTCCTTCATAAAAGAGGGTTGCATTCTAGGGCAAAAAACCCTAACATAACTTCTACCGTCATATATGTGACCCTGTAATGAACAGTCCAGATTTACTATGAAATTACAATATACATAAATAGGGGGGAAGCCATCCCTGCAACCCCCCCGCGTGGAGGGGTGTACAATATTATGAGGTGTACAGTCTTCATGGGGTATAAACACGACTGAAAACAAAGACCTATGAAATAGGAATATAATCAGGGTCCACAACCAACAATCTCCCACTTGGAGACTGATCACAACAACTCCATTGTTGTTGTACCTTATGGACTATTGATCCAGGTGGATGTTGGTGGCCACCCACCTATTCCAACTGGCTCCTCGTGTTCGTTTTTTGTTCAACATGTTCTTTTGTACTGCTTTGTAATTGTGGGTTCTACACTTCTCAGGTTGTCTGAACCCCACACATCCTCCAGGTGGATATGGGTGGCCTCTCGCCTAATCCAACTGGCTTATTTTGTATGTTTTCATGTCAACACATCTTGTTGTACTTCCAGGGCCGTTTTGGGCCCTAAACGTTGTTTTTTTGGCTCGCCACAGTAAAACTATTAACAAAGTCAGAGTTTGACAGTGGAATGTGTATATCTCCTAAAGACCTTTCCAATGGGCTATCACGAGCCTAAAACGGAGGTCGTATGCAAAAGGTAGGACCCTGGGAAGTTGAGGTACCAAATTACACTTACTTACCCATAGGGCCCACAAGACTTTTGGCGTTTCACCTTCTAGGGTTAGGTTTTTGGATGTCTAGGGTTTTGGAATTCATGAGTAATATAAAAAAGGCTTCTGGAGCCTCATTGTAATCCATTCTGCTCAAACGGATGTACGTAGCAGCCACATCTCTTCTCAAAGACAGCGACCACCATTCGAGCAAATGTTTCAGTTCTACAGTTTTACAGTTTCAACCTATTTCATTATTTAATAGAATATATTGTTCATTGGATATTTGTGTTATTCTTCACATCTCTGTGTTTATTGTATTCGGTCTGTTAATTAGTTCGTTCCGCTCCTAAATCTGGATCACTGGTATCAGAGCGGTCTTCTCTTCATTTATTTTTCTTCGTGCATGTCCCCGACAAGATCTGGGTACAAGAAGTTGGGACTCGAACCAATCGAGCCATTACAAGATCGGTCGCGCCGAGCCCGACAACAACCCATGGGGGACGAAAAGAAAGATGATGGAGCAAGAGATCATATTAAAATGTTGCTCGAGAAAGCCCTCGTGCGACAAAGGAACGAAATGATGGACAACTCCGCGCAGATCCTTCGATGACTACCCATAGGAGAAGCATCTTCATCAAGCGGCCATGCAACCCCCTTCAAGGTACAGGTAAATTTTGATATTCCATTATTTGAAGGACTGATAGATGCGAATGTTGTAGAAAAATGGTTGAATCTGCTCGAAGGATATTTTTCGGTCCACAATTTTTTCGATAGGGAAAAGATCAATTTTGCACTCCTCAAGGTCGTTCCCCATGTTAAATACTGGTGGGATACTTACTCTGAGCAAAGGGCCATGGAGGAATCTACAATGTTTGTGGTGGCCCCTACATGGGATTCCTTCCGGGATGCCATTAAAGAACAATACTACCTTGTTGGAAGCTATGAGGACCAATAGACCAGATGGACCACCCTACGCCAATAAAGGGACCAGACAATACCAGATTTCACCAATATTTTCCATACCCTACGCACCAAATTGGGTATCAAAGACTCTGAGCGTCATCTGGTGCTCAAATACCGCAGTTGTTTGCATAGATACATTCAAACAGAAATGGAGTTCCTGGACATCGCCTCATTGGGCACGACTTATAGATACGCTCTCAAGATCGAGCATAAATTTAAGCAGAAAAGGCGAGAGTTTGGATCTGTAAACCCCTCACAGCTGAAGCAGGGCAAAGGCAGCCCCAACCCACACAGCAAGGGACCAAGTCGAGATGGCCTCCCTCAGTACAACTAGTCTAAGCTGCAACACAAGAAGGGCAATGAGAAGATGAAGAAGGACACGGGAAAATGCTGTGAGTACCATAAAATTCCTTGGCACAACATCAAAGAATGTCGCTCCAAGTAGTCCCTCGTGGTTGAGATGAAGGCTTCCGAGTCAGAGTTTGATTATGATTCCGAGTCAAATCCTGAAGGAGGGAAGCGGATTATCGATGTTGAACCCAGTGCCACTGTCGCTACCACCAAAGTTTGGCCAAGCGAACTAGAAGAACCAAAGGAAGGGGAACGCCTCTTTCACTCGCAGATGTGGGTCAAGGGGGCTCCGCTTCATTCATTGTCAATAACGGTAGTCAAAAGAACTTGATTTCAACAGAGGTCATCAAGCAGCTAGACCTGCCAATGACACTACTCCCGCAACCCTACACCATCAACTGGTTTCACCAAGGAAGAGATCTTTGTGTCAACCAACAATGTCGTTTGTCCTACGACATCAAGCCTTTCAAAGATGAGGTATTGTGTGATATTGCTCCCCTTGAAGTTTGTGATGTTCTTTTAGGACAACCATATTTGTGGAAGCGTCATGTTGTGTATGAATATAGACCTTGTAGTGTTATTATTACTTTAGGTAGACAATTGTACAAGATCTCAAAGGTAACGTTGCCTACTGCTATTTCTTTAATCTCTACTAAGAAATGCAATAAGGTCATTTCACAGACCGAGAAGTTCGTCTTCTTTGTGATCCGTGCTCACAGTAAGCAGAAGGTCACCTCCACATTTGTGGCCTCTACACAACGCCTCTCTTTGCAACAGAATCAAGTGGACGAGATCGTGGAAGAATACAGAGACATCTTCTCATCACCTACACGGGTACCGACACATTGCCAAGTCAAGCATCTAATTGATCTAACCAGCGGCGCACCTCTACCTAATGGACCAGACTATCGACGTTTGTTGATGGAGAATGACGAAATCAGGCGTCAGCTTCAAAAGGGGCACATTAGACCCAACTCCTCCCCTTGTGAAAGCTCGATTGTACTGGTGCTGAAAAAGGACGAGACTTGGCGACTTGCATTGATTACAAAACCTTAAACAAAATCACAATCAGGAACTGCTGCCCCATTCCCAGGATCGATGACCTTCTTGACCAACTCAAGGGGGGGAATTTCTTCAACAAGATTGACCTAAAGTATGGCTACCACTAGGTTCCCATTGAACCAACTGATGTATGGAAGACAACCTTCAAGTCTAAAGAAGGTCTCTACGAATGGCTAGTCATGCCCTTTGGCTTAACAAATGCACCAACCACTTTCATCAGGTTAATGGATGATGTATTGAGACCCTTCACCAACTCCTTTGTGGTAGTATATTTGGATGACATCCTCATCTTCACCAGAACGTGGGATGAGCACATGTGGCATATTCAATAGGTTTTGAGCACTCTGCGGCAACACAAGCTTTATGCCAACTTGTAAATATGTTATTTTTCCATGAACAAGGTCCAATACTTGGGCTACATTGTTGATGAGCATGGGGTACATGTTGATCCAGCTAAGATCCAAGTCATCTGTGACTGGCCATCCCCGACCACACTGACTGAGCTTTGGAGCTTTTTGGGACTAGCCAACTTCTACCGACGGTTCGTGTTGGGATTCTCCCATATTGCATGGGCCCAGGTGACCAAGGGCAGTGGTAGGGCCAAGTTTGTGTGGGGGAAGGAGCAACAACGAGCATTTGATGATCTGAAGCATCGTTTGTGCTCAGCTCTAGTACTCTCTTTGCCCAATCTATAGCAACCATTCGAGATTGAGATTGGTGCATCTGACTATGTTGTGGGCGCACTTCTCACTCAACACGGGCATCTGGTGGCATACCATAGTGAGACACTCTCTGATACTATCTAGAAATACCCCACCTATGACAAGGAAATGTATTCCATTGTACAAGCCTGTCGTCAATGGAAACATTACATTATGGGGAAAGAGATGATCATACACATTGATCAGAAGCCTATGAAGTTCATAGAGACACAAGTATAAGACATGTATCTCCAATCATGTTGATGACTGCCTCAATCAGCCTCCTATGGCTGCACTCACCACTGTGCTCCATTCCTATGGACATGAAGCATCTGAGTGGCCCCAACTTTATCAACAAGATCCAGACTTCACCGACACCTATCATCTCTTGGGTACAGGTGCAACTGTCACTGATTTTCACATTCAGGACATACTCTTATGCCACCTGGGCCATCTCTGTGTTCCTACAGGACGTCAGCAAGTATATCAAATCTTGCACTGCATGTGCCATTGCCAAGCTAGCCATCAAGAAGCAAGGCTTATACACCCCTCTTCCTATTCCCCAGAAGCCTTGGGAATCCATCTCAGTGGATTACATGTATGACTTGTTGTCCACCAAGCAAGGAAATGTCTGTGTGTCTGTGGTCGTTGATCGGTTTTCGAAGATGGCCATCCTCACAGCCTGTAGGAAGAATGTCACAGCGGCAGATACTACCAAGCTCTTCTTCGAACAAGTGTGGGTCCACTTTGGGATACCACAGACCATCATCTCCGACTGAGACAGCATATTCCTCAACACCTTTTGGTCGAGTCTCTGGTCTTTGTTAGACATCAAGCTCACAAAATCCATTGCTTTCCACCCCAAACCGATGTCAAAACAGAGGTCGTCAATCGGATGATTGTGCACATCCTGCGCATGTACAATTCTAAGTATCCACGTACATGGGACGAGAGTCTCCCATATGTCCAACACAGTTACAATAGGGCTCTCCATAGTTCCATATGCCATGGCCCATTTCAGGTGGGTCTGGGATTCTAGCCCTTGCGACCCATTGATGTTGCACCTCCTCTTGCCACCACACAGACAAACGCTTCCCCTAATTAGTCTGCGATCGACAAATCCACCAGATTCATTGAGCGGATTCAACACATCCGCCAATAGGTCCAGGAGATTTTGCAAAAATCCAATGCTAAGTATAAGAAGCACCATGATCAACACATGGTACCGCACCAATTTCAGGTTGGCGACAAAGTTTGGTTACATTTGCAGAAGGAGCGTTTCACCGGGCCCCATCAAAAGCTTCACCTACTTCATTATGGGCCTTATAATACCACCAAGGTTGTGGGTAGCAATGCTTTTAAGCTCAACACTCCACCCTTCCTTTATTTGCATCTAGTATTCAATGTGGACCTCCTTCGGCCATATTTTCCACCATTATTGGACACCTCTGAAATCACAGAACAACTGACACCAATAGAGCTCAACCCTGACTGCATGGAACAAGCATCCACTGATCAGATAGTGGACACACAGGTCAAGGGTACTCACAAGCAACGGATCCAACTTAATCGGGTTGTTAAGGTAGGGCAACTCCTACACCAAGGCAAGTGGCTCACCCAGGGCCAAATCCAACAGAACTTTCCTCACCTGATGGGGGAACTCAACGCAATGGATACCATTGCTTCCTAAGGGGGGAGGATTGATCTAGGTGGATATTGATGGCCACCCACCTATTCCAACTGGCTCCTCCTATTCGTTTTTTGTTCAACACGTTCTTCTGTACTGCTTTGTAATTATGGGTTATACACTTCTCAGGTTGTCTGAACCCCACACATCCTCCAGGTGGATATGGGTGACCTCTCGCCTAATCCAACTGGCTTATTTTGTATGTTTTCATGTCAACACATCTTGTTGTACTTCCAGGGCCGTTTTGGGGCACTAAATTTTTTTTTTTTGGCTCGCCATAGTCAAATTGTAGACAGAGTCAGATTTTGACGGCGAACTGTGTAGTTCTTTGAAAGACCTTTCCAATGGACTATCACGCGCCTAAAACGAAGGTCGTATGCAAAAGTTACGACCCTGGGAAGTTGACGTACCAAATTACACCAACTTACGCATAAGGCCCACATGACTTTTGGCGTTTCACCTTATAGGGTTAGGTTTTTGGATGTCTAGGGTTTTGACATTCATGAGTAATATCAAAAAGGCCTCTGGAGCCTCATTGTAATCCATTCTACTTAGACGGATGCGCGTAGCAGCCACATCTCTTCTTAGAGATAGCTACCACCATTCGAGCAAATGTTTTAATTCCGTAGTTTTACAGTTTCAATCTATTTCATTATTTAATAGAAGATATTGTTCACTAGATATTTGTGTTATTCTTCATATCTTTGTGTCCATTGTATTCAGTTTATTAATCAGTTCGTTCCGCTCCTAAATCCAGATCAACTATACTCCACCTTGGACCTGGCAAATTTCTCATCTTCACCTTCATGCTTGAAGACCAACTGAAACTGAGCAGGAACTCAATTTTTGTAACAACCCAATTTGATTATTTAATTTTCATAGTTGTTAATTTAAATTTAATAATTATTAAAATAAATTCAACAAGTCTTTTTATTATTTTATTATTAAAAGGTAGGTAAAGTAATTAATGAATGGATAAGGTTGTTGGGGAATTAATGAGGGGAATAAGGTAGTTGGGGAATTGAATGAGAGGGGAGGATAAGGAAGAGGGCAGGGGACTTGGAGAGGGGTCTCATTTTGTTCTGGAAAAGGCTGGAAGAGGTGGAAGAGGAGGAAGAGAAGGAGGAAAATTGGGAAAACATATTGTTTTGGAAACTCTCACAGGGCACTGTTGTTGATCAGAACTTTGGGCTTAGGGGCCAGGAAACCACAAGGATTCCTGGAGCTAGGGAGCCAGAGAGGTTGTTCCTAGTTGGTTGGGAGGTTAATATTCAGTTGGGCAGTTTGGGCAAGCTCAAGAACAAGAGAACCAGGGGCTAAATCAACCAACCGACAGGGCAAGGTACGTATTTTATGCATTTTACTATTTGATATGTTGTTATTATGCTATTATTATTATGTTGTTGTTGTTGTTATGTTGATGTGGTATACCATCTATCTACCAGTTATTCCTTGTAGAAAGAAAACCTTAAACTAAATTGTAGTTATTTCAATAGGATATTTGGAGATAATTATTATTTCATCGAGGCATGGAAATATAAGCCCTTACCAATGGTATCAGAGCCCGGTATCAAAACTAAAGCCTAGGGCTTGAACAACCACTTAGCTGTGCAAGCCAGTCCCTAAGATAGAATGTAACTTACAACCTAGAAACCATTATTTATAGGCCTCCACTCTGCTTTTATAGGAGCAAGAAGAAAAAGAATAAGTACACCCTAGTTGTGCATGAAAAAAGAACTAAAGACCAACTCAAGACAACCTGCATGCATTTGGCAGTCAACCTTCCATACACTCGTCCCATAGCAAAAATAAGACAGTTGGATACAGAAACTTGTTCAAACTTCCCATAAAACTCACTGTCTACTGAGTATGGAAACTTGCTTGCATGTAAATCGACAATGATCTGGGGAAAGCACTATTGTCTACTCACAATTTGTATCATATAATTGCCTAAAAACAATTACTACAACAATTCTATTACTGTTATTTCTACTGCAGAGTGCCTATTTAGAAAAATACAAAAATATGTAAAACAATAAATGGATCTAGATCTAGAACGCTTCAAGCTTTTGAATAGTTGTAAAAAAAAAAAAAGGAGAGAAAGAGCTCCAAGGCTCCCAAATTAAAAATACTTTGTCGTCTGGAAAATGGAATGAATTAGAGAATGGGATTCAAAGAAGGGGGAACAATTGAGAAAGGGGATGCTTCGCCAAACATCAAAATGCAAACATCGAACGTCTAGTCGCAAGATAAACACCTGAGAGATATACCAAGTCACATACCAATACAACATATGCCAATACCCAAGTGCCAAGCGCCAAAGCCAACAAGGAGGAACCGATGTGTCTATAATTGTGCTCAATGCGTCACATGCCAACGCAACAATCAACACACAAGTCCAGAGACCAGGTGCTAATCCAAGCCACACACCCGAGAGCAGTAGCATCCAGGATCTAGACTCCCTTTTCCTCAGAATCATCCTCCTCCTGGAACCTGTTCCTTGGAAGATACCCTAAGAACGAGAATGGAACTCAGATCTTTCCACAGCAAGAATCCGTCAATCTGGGAGATCTTTTGGACGATACCCTATTCATTTTCCCATTCGAAGATGAATAATGGGTCGACTGCATGTTAGAAGATGCATTCCAGGCTGACGCTTCGATCCCTTTTGACGATTTCGGAAGCGATTATGCACTAGCTTTTGTGGAGGAAACAGTGTCGAATCCACAAAGCTCCGATGGGGAATATGCCATGACAAGTGTAAATGGACGTGTAAGTGAGGTTGATGAGAGCAATGGTGAGATGATCACAATCGCTCCTTCTCCTCCTCTTCCTTCTTCTTCACCACTCTCGTCGTTTGATTCCTCCTCAGATCACTCCACTGTCGTCGTCGAGGATGATCTAAGAAAGAGAGAGGCAGAGGCAGAGAACGGTAACCAACAGAGCCTCATTTCTTCTTTTAATACAAGAGAAACAAGAACAAATTCTTCCTCATCACGTTCGCATTGTACAAGAGATGAAGATGAGAAAATAAAATCCAGGCTAATGAGGAATAGGGAAAGCGCTCAACCAGACTGCGCTCAACTAGAAAAGGGATAGGGTGACATGGAGGCCATAGTTATGCCCTTTGGGCAGTCGACCATAAGGCCTGGACAAAGTGAAATGAAATGTGAGCATGAGGGGGTAGGGTTTGAGCTAAGGGTTTTCCTTTATTATTTTATTTTAGGTACGGGGAAGGAGCGGGAGGCACGTGGACCTCATGCGAGGACCCACGATGCCTACCCTTATTCGATTTTTTTTATGAGTAAAAATAATTGTATACCTCGAAAACCAAAATATAATAATCCTTTTGTTTGCAAGTATCACCGAGGTAATGAGTATAAAATGTATTATTTAAGATGATGAGAAAATAGTCATTTTAATTAATTTTCATGAAACATAAATTATGTGTTAATCACTTCTGTAATTATTATTTAAGAGGGTGAAAAATTAGTGATTTTAATTAATGTTTATGAAATGCATGGACTTTAATTTGAATCATAATTGTTCATTACTTTATTCATATTCTATAAAACTAAAATTAATTTAGATCATAATAATTTTAAAATCACATTAAGAGTCATATATATATATTAACATGATTTAAAGGAAAATTATAACTGATTAGAGTAAAGTTGATTAATGTAAGGGTTGGATTGGCACTGTAATTTGTTAATGTTAATGCATGGTTAATGAACGAGATTTGGATGGGGTTATGATTAATTAGAAGAGACTAGTTACATTAAGAAATGAGCTCTACAAGGGTATAAAGTATTATAGGGAAGGGTTAGACACTTAATAAGAAAGCCAATTAGAGTAAGGGGCGAGGATACCACAGTGTTAGTGCAGTTAGCAAGGTAAGAAAGATAGGAGGATACCTACCAAGATATCGAGCTTAGATGCTTTAACCATGACCTTTAGCCACTTACCCTAAAGAGAGTAATGTTTGTTTACAGACAAGTAAAAAAAAAACTTACGCTTAACCCTATGTTTGAAAGTATAAGTTTGAGCATATGTGGAATGCCCTAAACTCTTCCCTGATAAGCATTTGGTTTGATGCAGATTCAGTTATTCAATATGGTTAGGACTCGGGGAATTCAAGGCCGAGGGGCATCATCGCAAGGACCGCCAACATCGACGCTGCCACCACCATCGCCTTAATTAGCTCTCATTTTGTGCTCTTTAGAGGTTATTAATGAGACATTAAAGGGACGTCGATTGACAGATGTCGAAGTGGAACCCCCACCATCTGAAGTGAGTAACCTTGAAGTGTTGAGGGACTCAGAGGGAGGGCCTCCACTAGGGGACATCACCAGAGAACTACAAAAGATCAAACTCCTAGAGTTTGTTAGGGGTCGTGGAAGTGAACGTGTAGAGGCATGGTTGGAAGGGATGACGCGATGTTTCGCCTTAAGAGACTGTGCTTCCACATCAAAGGCAAAGGTAGCGATCTTTCAGTTGAGGGAAAGTGCCTTGAATTGGTGGGGTAACCGAGAGAGGCAGTTGCACCTTACCCCATACACCGTCTCATGAGAGTTTTCTTAGGAAAGGTTCCAGAGGAAATATTTGTCTGCTTACTACGAGGAACAACAGGTAGGAGCATTTCATGCTCTATTTTAGGGAAACAAGACCATGGAAGAGTACGAGATTAGGTTCATGGAGTTAGTAAAATATGTCTTGTACATGGATACTGATCAACGACAGGCAAAACGTTTTGTGTACGTGTTAAAACCTAAGATAAGGGCCATGGTACGAATGTGGAAACCATCGTCAATAGCCGAAGTAGTTGAAAATGCTTGTTATGCGGAGGAGCATATGAGCTTAAATGGAGGTATAAGGTCAACCATTCCACAACATCCTAGATTCATGGTGAAGGCCCCTAGGACTTTCTCTAGGGGAGGAAGCTATAGACCACCTCCTTATGGAAATAGAGTCTCTCCTAGAGCAATTACAACATGTATCAATGGCAGCGAGTGCAACATCCCACTCATCGCCCACAATGCAAGAAGGTCAACGACCTTCTCAGGGAGCAGCAAGTAAGAGCAAGGATTCCAGGGGAAGGAACTCATTTATGAGACCATCACAGGGCAGTGTACAGGTTCCATCTCGTGTTACTTATTAGGGGTTTGGAGGACCCTTACCAGCGGGACTGCCTAGAGTCACAAGCAAGATTTGTGCATAGAGAAGGAAAGGCCCCAATGGAAAGAGCGAGTAGTAGCCACCAGATTTATGCAACGGTTAATAACCCCCAGACAGAGCATCAATCCACTGTGGTGGAGTCGTCAGGTACACTAAATCATGTCAATGTTAAGATTTTATTTGATTATGGTGCTACAGATAGTTTCATTTCACCTTGTGCAATAGAAAAGTGTGGGTTGGCAGCCTACGAGCACGATGACTTTAAACAAGTCGAGATTGCTTCGGGGGAAAAACAAGTGGTAGGACGTAGGGTCGATAATTTTCTAGTAGACCTAGGAGTGTGTACTACTGGGTTGAAGGAGTACGTCACTGCTCTAGGGATGTATGACCTAATCATTAGAATGGACTGGTTAGAAGCCCATCGAGCTATGGTAGATTGTTTCGCGAAAATGGTTCTTTGTGTTGACGATGAAGGAAGGTCAGTAGAGATCCACGATGTACGAAGAAATGTGTCTCTATGCTTTATCTCGACCATGAAGGTTAAACATTGCATGAGGCAAGGTTGTCTATTATATGTAGTGGAAGCAGTCAACGAAGGGAAAGGACCCTTCGTGGATCAGTATCAAGTGTTGTCGGAGTTTAAGGATGTTTTTCTAAAAGAGTTGTCAGGGTTACCTCCTAAGAGGGAGATTGATTTTACCATTGAGTTAAAACTTGGTGTGGAGTAAATTTCCAAGACTCTGTATAATATGACAGCGCCATAACTTTGTGAGTTGCAAATGCAATTGAAGGAACTACTTGACTTAGGGATAATAAGGCCTAGTGTCTCACCTTGGGGTGCACCAATAATTTTTGTCAAGAAGAAGGATGGATCCTTATGACTGTGTATAGATTACCGAGACTTGAACCGTGCTACAATGAAAAATAGGTACCCAATGCCACAGATAGATTACCTCTTTGATCAAATGAAAGGAGCAACAATTTTCTCAAAAATTGATCTACGATAAGGGTATCACTAGTTAAGGATTAAGGAAGACGATATTCCTAAAACTGCCTTTCAAACTTGGTTTGGGCATTACGAGACCATTGTAGTACCTTTTGGTTTGACCAATGCGCCAACAGTATTCATGAATGGTGTATTCTGAAAGTACTTAGACCGATTTGTACAGGTCTTTCTGGATGATATCCTCATCTATTTCAAGAATGAAAGAGAACACGAGGAACACTTGAGAATGGTGTTGTCATGCCTTAGAGAGAAAAAATTGTATGGCAAGTTGTCGAAGTGTTCTTTCTTCCAGAAAGAAATTCACTAGTTAGGTCATATCATTTCCAGTGAAGGAATCTTTGTGGACCCATAAAAGGTAAAGGCCATTATGGAATGGCCAGTGCCGAAAAATGCTCAAGAGGTAAGAAACGTCATGGGTCTAGCGGGTTATTATCGGAGGTTTGTGGAAGGGTTCTCTAAGATAGCGAAACCCATCACCATCTTACAACGCAAGGGGGTCATGTATGAATGGATAGAAGAATGCGATATTGCATTCATCGAGCTTAAGAGGTTACTAACTAGTGCACCAATTCTATGAGTGTCAGATATGGAAAAATATTTCATAGTCTGCACAGATGCCTCGAAGCAAGGATTAGGGGCCATGCTAATGCGGGATGGGGGAGTGATAATGCATGCATCAAGAAATTTGAAGCAACACGAGGAGATTTACAGTACTCGTGATTTAGAGTTGGCAGTTGTAATGCTAGCTCTGAAGCTTTGGAGGCATTATCTAGTGGGGCGAAGCTTTGAGCTCAAAATAGACCATGAAAACTTAAAGCATCTCTTCACTCAAAGAGATCTCAATGCCAAGTAGAGGTGATGGAATGAGTTTATGAGTGAGTACAATTTTAGAATTTTGTACATCAAGGGAAAGGAGAATGTTGTCACAGATGCCTTGAGCAGGAGACCACGCGTCTTCTCCTGGGTACCCTTAAAAGTTAAGTTGAGGGAACATGTGTTGGGGCAACTTCTTGGAGATAGTTGGTATCTAAAGGTTACTTCAACCCTCTAGAGTGGGAGGCAATTAGATCCAAAGTATGAAGGATATATCCTTGAAGCAGATGGATTGTTAATATATCAGGGAAGGATGTACATTCCCGAAGGTGGGGATATTTGAAGCATCATACTCAAGGAAGCCCATACAACACTTTATTGTGCACATCCGGGTGTGAAGCAAATGTACGCAGACTTAGAGAAGCTTTTCTTCTGGGTAGGCATGAAGCGTGATGTAGTCCATTTCGTCGCCAAGTGCCTAGAGTTTCAACAAGTGAAGGTTGACCACCACCACCCGACAGGTCTACTACAACCACATGATGTTCCTATGTGCAAGTGGGAAGTTATCTCTATGGATTTTGTTGTGGGTTTGCCACTCACATTGCACAGACACAATGCCATCCTTGTGAGAGTTGATAAGTTGACCAAGAGTGCTCATTTTATTTCGGTTAGAGACACTTATGATGTCACTGATGTGGCACACATGTTTATAAGTGAGGTCATTTATCTGCATGGATTACCCAATAAGATCATTTCAGATAGGGACTCTCGATTCACATCTAGGTTTTGGACAAGTTTACAATTAACATTAGGAACTCAGTTGAACTTAAGCACATCATATCATCCCAAAACATATGGACAAACTGAGAGAGTAAATCAAGTTATGGAAGACATGCTTAGGATGTATGTTATGGATAATCAAACCCATTGGGAGAAGTACCTACCTATGGTAGAGTTCACCTACAATAACAGTTCTCATAGATCCATTGGAATGCCACCCTATGAAGCTTTGTATGGGAGGCCATGCAGGACACCATTGAGTTGGGAAAGATTAGAAGATCGAGTGACAGTTGGGCCATAATTGATCCAAGATATGGAGGAATAGGTGATTCAGATTAGGTAGCGACTAAAGGAAGCACAAGATAAACATAAAAGTTATGTTGATGCACATAGGACTGACCGAAGTTATAAAGTGGGAGATCAAGTTTTCATTCGTATCAGGCCTAATAAGAGTACCATTCGGTTCGGGAAGGGGACAAAGTTTTTGCCTCGATTTATAGGACAATTCAAAATCCAAGAGAGAATTGGACTCGTTTCCTATCATCTCGTACTGCCACCCCACTCTCATAAAACTCATAATGTTTTTCATCTATTTGTTCTACGTCATTGTGTATTTGACGAATCTCATAAACTGAATCGGAAGGAATTGGAAGTATCGAACACGGGAACCCTCACGGTTGAACCGTTACGCATATTGGACCGCAGGGTCTGACAACTTAGGAACCGTTTGGTAGATCAAGTTAAGGTCCAGTGGGACAAGTATAGCCCAGGATCTGCTACTTGGGAGGATGCAAAGACCTTACGACGAGATCATCCCTCACTTTTTTGACCATCTCGGGAATATGTTTCTCGAAGGTTGGGTGTATGTAATGCCACCTTTTGACTTAGACAACTAGAATTACTTAAGACCTAATCATCTTTATTTTCTATTCATTGTGAAACTATTAATGATACACTTGAACTTTTAAGACATATGAACGTATGTGAATGTCAATGCTATGAATGTTTAACGTTATTTGAATTATGATGGATATTATGCAATCTATTTATAACTTGAAGTTTTTGACATTTAAAGTTGTTGGTGTGTGGATACGGGATTGAGATTATGATTAAATGCATCTACATGATGATAATACTTGGATATGTACGAGTTTGTGTTATAGACTAATCTGCATGTCAAGAGGCTATGGAATAGCCAAAGGATAATGATGATAAAAGGTTTATGTCGTGAACATCGACCGAGAAACAATATGGTATGAATATTTGTATGTAAAATTATGTTGGTTCAAATGCATTGTTATGATATGTGGACAAGTGCAGGTTTTTCAGGTGGTGAGATTTCTTAAAACTAAATATACAATGACAAAATTCTCAGCAACACAGTGCCACTGTATGGTCCATGGTAGGGTGTTGACCCTAGTTCTATTAAGAGAGGTGGAGGCATTTCCCACCGTGTATCCTCTGAAAACTGGAGTCATGGGAGGACGGTGTTAGCTCACGCTCCCCTAGGCGTGTGATGATGACTGCCAGTTGTTTGCTAGGGAAGCTTGGTCAAGAGAGTTGACACTTCTGCTTATAGGTTCTATTTGGAGTTAGGTCAATATAGTTTATGCTCCAAGATAGTCCAACAGAGGAAGGATAGGGATGGAAGATGGAAGTAGGTTAGGGAGGAAGGATGACTAGAAGTAGATGAGAGTGTGTGAAGTTTTCACCTTATAGTAGAATTTTTCGTTGAATATATATATATATATATTTACTTAATTGAACTATAATTATCTAGGTGAATGTTGTTGGTGCTAAATTATTATAATTGAGGGATTTTGCGAACATTTTAAATGGTCTACTATCTTTTATGAAATGAATGGTCTTGTTGATTGGATTGGACGCATACAAGAATTACTTTAGGTGTGATAAGGTAGTTGGGGAATTGAATGAGAGGGGAGGATAAGGAAGAGGGCAGGGGACTTGGAGAGTGGTATCATTTTGTTTTGGAAAAGGCTGGAAGAGGTGGAAGAAGAGGACGAAAATTTGGAGAACATATTGTTTTGGGAACTCTCACAGGGCACTGTTGTTGCTGGGAAATTTGGGCTGGGGGGTTAGGAAACCACAAGGATTCCTGGAGCTAGAGAGCCGGAGAGATTGTTCCTAGTTGGATGGGAGGTTAATATTCAGTTGGGCAGTTTGGGAAAGCTTGAGAACAAGAGAACCAGGGGCTAAATCAACCAACCATCATGTCGAGGTACGTATTTTATGCATTTTACTAGTTGATTTGTTGTTATTATGTTGTTGTGGTATATTGTCTATCAACCAGTTATTCCTTGTAGAAAGAAAACCTTGAACTAAATTGCAGTTATTTCAATAGGACATTAGGAGATAAATATTATTCTATTGAGCCCTGGAAATGTAAGCCCTTAAAATTTCTCCCTAGTTATCCTTTGTTAACATGTTTGCGGGATTCTTGCTAGTGTGTATCTTTTCCAACTTCAAATGTCCATCTTCTAAGACAGATCGTATGAAATGGTACCTGAGTTCTATATGCTTAGTCTTCGAATGTAAGGTTGAGTTCTTTGCAAGATGAATGGCACTCTCGTTGTCACAGTACAACCTGTTATTCTCTTGTTTCTTTCCCAATTCCTCCATAAACCTCTGTAACCAAATCATTTATTTACCAGCCTCTTTGGAAACAACATACTCTGCTTCTGTTGTTGAAAGTGAAACAACCTTTTGCAGTTTCGAAATCCAACTTACTGTTGTTTCACTTACAGTAAAAGCATACCGTGTGGTGATCCTCTTGCTATCTTTATCACTTTCCATATTTGAATCAACATATCCTTGTAGAACAATGTCTGAACCTCCAAAACATAATGCATGAGTAGAAGTACCTTTCAAATACTTGAGAATCCACTTTACTGCCTCCTAATGTTCTTTACCTGAATTGTTCATATACCTACTCACAACTCCCACTGCATGTGCAATATCTGGTCTTGTGCAAACCATCTCATACATCAAGCTGCCAACTGTTGATGAATAAGGGACCCTATACATGTATTTTATCTCCTTCTATGTCTCGGGACACATTTCTTTGGTTAATTTGAAATGGTTGGTCAAAGGTGTACTAACTAATTTTGCATTCTTCATTCTAAACCTCTCCAACGCCTTCTCTATGTACTCACCCCGAGACAATGTCAATTTGCGATTTTTCCTATCTCTTGTTATTCTCATAGCAAGGATTTTCTTTGCAGCACCCAAATCCTTCATCGCAAATGAATTAGTTGATTTCTTCTTGAGAACATTTGTATCCTGCATATTAGACCCTGCAACAAGCATGTCATCTACATACAATAGCAAGATAATATAACTTCTATTTTCTAGCCTTTTAAGATAAACACAGTGATCAGAATGACATTTGTTGTAACCTTGTTCTCTCATAAACCTGTCAAACTTCAAATACCATTGCCTTGGAGGTTGCTTTAGGCCATACACGTTCTTCTTCAACCTACATACCAAATTCTCCTTCCCTTTGACCGCATACCCCTGTGGTCGTTGCATATAAATCTCTTCCTCCTTCTCTCATTTTGTTATCACCAGTGATCCTTTGGTGACCTTCCATTCCTTATCTGTAAATATAGATATACAACCTTCACTTGCCAACTGCCCTGTTGAAATTGAATTTTTCCTTAGATATGGAATATGTCTTACCTCTTTCAACAACCACTGGTTTCCATTCCTTTGCTTTATTTTTACCTTTCCCATTCCAACAATTTTGCACGGTGCATCATCGCCCAAATGAACCTGTGCAAAATCACCTTGAACATAATCTATAAAATGTTTCCTATGGGGTGTGGCATGAAATGAAGCCCCTGAATCTACTACCCAAGACTCAGAAATATTACCTACAAAAAGAATCAAAGCATCTTGTAACACATCACCTGTTACATTTGCTTCCTGATTTTTCTCTTGTTGTCCATCTCTTTGTTTCTTTGGAGCTCTGTAGTCTTTCTTCAGATGTCCTTTCTTCCCACAATTCCAGCACTCTATCTTTCCCAGTATGGATTTGCATCTTCCCTTCCTAGAATTCTCGCAGCTCCCTGAGCACTTTCCTCTATCCTTTTGTCTTCCCATGTTCTCCATGTTTAACACATTACCTGATGTCTCACATGTGCTTTTCCATCGCATTTCCTCACTAAGGATAACACCAACAACATCATCATTTTTTTAAGTGTTTGAACCAGAGACAGAGTTACTTACATCCATGACCAAGCCATTCCAACTTTTTGGCAATGAGCACAAGATTAGAAGAGCCCTGACCTCATCATCAAAGTCCACTTTTACACAACTTAGTTGATTAGTAACCATATTAAATTCATCTAAATGATCTGCAACAGACCCACCTTCTCACATCTTCATATTAAACAATCTTTTCATTAGAAATACCTTATTGGACGTTGAGGGTTTTTCATACAGTTTATCCAATGCATCCATCAACTCCTTCTTTAAATTTTCTTTCAAAATATTGAAATCCATCGACGCTGACAGGCTCAACCGTATCATTCTTAGTGTCTTTATGTCAAGAACCTCCCATTCTTTGTCCTTCATGGTCGGTGGCTTCTTTACTATTCCACCCAATGGTAGGAATAGATTCTTCTGATATAAATAATCTTCCATATGCATCTTCCATAACTGGTAGTTTTGGCCGTTAAATTTCTCGACCCTAAACTTTCCATTTTCCACCATTGCTCCCACTCGAACCAAGAACCCTCTTTTCCTGCGAGTTACCTTTCGCTCTGATACCAGTTGTTAGAAAAACAGGATCGTAGGGTAATAAAATAAGACAAATGCGGAAATAAAACACAAAAGATACACAATATAATAGAGACACATATATATGTGGTTCACCCAATGTGGGCTACGCCAAAGAAATTGCCAGGTCCTTCCTTTATTATTATCCAACAAATGAAGGGTCCAACCTACAACATACCTGATGTAACTTCATCTTATTTCTCTCACAATATCCTCTCTTATAATAGAATATTTGTAATGATACATAGCCGCAATACATCCCACATAAAAGAGGGTTTCTTTCTAGGGAAAAAACCCTAACATAGTTTCTATCGTCAAATCTACGACCTTATAATGAATGGTCCAGATTTACCATGAAATTATAATATACATTTACAAGGAAATTTTTCCTTAGGGGGCTTCACCCCCGAACCCCCATTGGGGAATGTTGTCCCCCGAACCCCCGTCGGGGGCCGACTTGCCCCCGAACCCCCAAGCCGGGGGGATGAACCCCCTGGACCCCACAGGGGGGGCAAGCCCCCCTGCATGAAGGGGTGTACAGTCTTCATGAGGTATAAACACAGTTGAAAACAAAGACCTATGAAACAAGAAGATAATCAGGTTCCACAACCAACACTATTGTAGTCTGATAATTCTCTTTTACTTGTTTCCAGTTTCTCTATGTGTATCAATTGGGCAGGTTTACTTTGTTTACACCATATGTTTGTGCAAATTGTATGCTCTTGTGGTAGTTTTGGTTTACGAGCTAGTGTAATTATGTATTTAAATTCTAGGACACTCAACTCGTTGAGCTTACGTTAGAAACCCATTTTTTATATATATAAGATTCCTTGTGTGTGTGTGTGTGTGGTTTCCATGTACACCCCAAAACGAAATTAGTACTGCAATTATTTATAATTGGGAAAAAACTCAATAGTATCATAAATAAAAAGAGAAATTCAAAGAAAATATGGGTAACCTACACATTAAAGGGTGGATTGAATTTGCAAATCAAGCAATATAAAAGACTTGTGCAATTTAATCCATGTAGATCTTCATTTGTATATTATTGTTCATGTTAATACGATTGAGGTGGAAATGGTGCTCGTGAGGTAGGTATGGAGTTTTGCGGAAATGATCCTTGTACCATGGATGACAAATGTCCTACTATATCCCCTAGTCATTCTAGGGTCTCTCAACACTCTAAAAGTAGGCCACAACACCACATAAGTCAAGAAATATGTGAAAAGAAGAGACCATGCCATGAGGTGCAATAATTGGCTTTCTTAGCCACATGAGGATGACACTAGCTCTGGTCATCTTTGAAGTTAAAGAACATAATCAACCTACTCAAGAGATTAATGATGGGTGAGTACCCATTATCACAAACCTTAAGCATGTTCATGATGGTTGGGCACCACCCCCTAAGGATCACAATGACCCTTTCCCCGATGAAAGTATAATTCTTGTTGTAGTGTGATAATTCTCTTTGTTTGTTGATAGTTTATTCGTGTGTATTAGTTGGGAAAACTTACTTTGTTTAAGTTCTATGTTTTGAGCTTTTTTTGGAAGTTTTGGTTTTTGAACTAGCACAATTGTGCGTTTAAATTCTATGACACTCAACTCATTGAAGTTGCTTTAGCAAACCCTTATTAATATACAAAAATGTCCTCAATGAACGTATTTTGATGTGTCTTAATACTAAAAATGGAACATCCAGGGTTCATAGATCGAGTGGTTGGGCATATTGTTTGTTTTCCTCCCCACCTGGGTTCAATTCCCATAAGTGACACGTTGGCCCTTTGTGATAAGGCTAGAAGGATAGGCACCCCCCTTAAGTGGGACCCCCTCATGGGTGTGTCTCTAGACGTCTCGATCCTTACTAAGTCATAAGTTTCCTGCTAGGCATTGGCTTGCGAGATGTTGGCACTAGTTTAGGGTTTATAGTGGCAACCAACTAGATTTGAACTTGGGCTTCGCCCAGGTAATCCTGGGGAGTTATCCAATCCCGTAGATCTAAAAAAATACTCAAAATGGAACAATTGTCACAATTATTATTCTAACAAAAACAAAGAAATGTGTGCAAAAGAAAATAAGAGGCCACTTACAAACTTGAAGGTAAATTGTAATTGTAAATCCAAGTAATGAAGGAAGATTTCCACAATACACTATTGATCATAATGATAAGAGTAAGAATTACAAATTAGAGGAAAATCAAAACCCCTATGCTAAAAAATGGGCAAAAAAACCAAACTTTAAATATAAATCTTGAATAAGGGGTGGCAGGAGCTGGGGGGAGTCTCCATGATCAGAGAGGAAATTTAAAAATCTCTTACTCTTGGGGCTTATGCAATCTATCCAACAACTTGGTTGAGGCTTGAGCTTTATTGTGTGATCTATCACTATCCAAGGAGGTAGTTATTGGAGCTCTCTTAATTGTTGGGGACTCAATGATTATCGTTAAAGCAATGATTGACAAATCCAGTCCTAAAGGAGCCAAGTTAAAACCCATCATCTCCAAAATCAAACATGAACTTATCTCCTTTGTTTGAGTCTCTTTTTTCGATATTAAGAGGGAATTGAACGAGCAAGAAAACCTATGGGCCAAGAGTGCAACAAAGATTATCCCTAACACTTTGGTTCAAAATGGGGTTCAAGACCATATGGTCATCCCCCAAGGCTTGGATTAAGTGGACATAAAACTCATTTAATAACACCATTAATCAACATTTAATTATGAATTGGAAAAATCATAGGATGGGTGATCCCAGGACACTTAACGCCCTCCTCTTCATGCGAAAACATCCTTTGTTCATGGATATTGAATGTTGCTCTATGCTCTGGTACATTCGCAAAGGGATAATTGGTGGGAGAAGGATAGAGCATTGGTGTATTGCAATATGGGTGATCCATATGGATGTTGGTGGCCTCCCACCTATTCCAACTGGTTCATTTTGGAAGGTTTCTAGTTTGGCAGTTTTTTTCCTAGTTTTCGGGTCCCTAACTTGCAGGGTCATTGTGAGGCCATAAACAACGTTTTTAGGGCTCGCCACAATCGAAAACAACCTTAGATAAATAACAACAGAATGTGTAGTCCTCAGATAGACCTTTCCAATGGGCTATCGTGTGCCTAAAACGGATATCGTATGCAAAAGTTACGACCCCGGGAAGTTGATGTACTAACTTACCCAAACGGGGCCCACATGACTTTTGGCGCTTCATCTCCTAGGGTTAGGTTTTTGGATTTCTAGGGTTTTTGACATTCTTGTTTATTGTAAAAAAGCCTCCAGAGCCTCATTGTAATCCTCTTCTTGCGAATGAGCGCAACCGTCACATCTCTTCTCAGAGATACGCTGCCACCATTCCAACAAGCTTGTTTTCCGCTGCATTTTACAATTTTAGCTTATTTCCTTATTGAATAGAAAACCAGTTTTACTGTATCTCTGTTATTCGTGTTAGGCAGATTTCGATAATATGTATTCATTTCATTCTTCTCATAAAATATGGATCAGTGATATCAGAGCGGTATGCTCCTTGTCTTCTTAATGCATGTCCCCAACAAGGTTAGGGTACAAAGAATTGGGTCTATAGCTTGTTTCTCTTGAGGACAATAGCTCTCACATGCCCAAACGAATTCTCATGGCAGGAGAAAAGAAATATGATGGGACAAGATATCATTTCAAAATGTTTCTTGAGGAATCCCTCATGCAACAAAGGAACGAGATGATGGATAGTTTCGCGCAAATCCTTCGGCGGCTACCAACAGGCAACACATCTTCCTCTACCTAAGGCACCACCCCCTTCAAGGTACAAATCAACTTCGATATTCCTATTTTTGAAGGCCAGATAGACACAGATGTTGTAGACAAGTGATTGAATCTACTAGAAAGGTATTTTTTTGTCTATAACTTTTCAAATAGAGAAAAAATTACTTTTGCGCTCCTCAAAGTTGTTCCCCATGTCAAAGATTGGTGGGAAACTTTCTGTGAGAAAAAGGAAATAGAGGAACCCTAATTATTTACAGTTGCGGCCACCACGGAATCCTTCAGGGATGCTACTAAGGAACAATACTACCCTGTCAGAATTTATGACAACTTGTATACCAAATGGACCACACTGCGGCAAGAAAGAGACCAAGCAGTGCCAGATTTCACAAATATCTTCCATACCCTACACACCAATATGGGTATCAAAGATTCAGAGCGACATCTGGTGCTCAAGTATCGCGGTGTGCTGCATAGATACATCCAGACCAAAATGGAATTTTTTGACATTTCGTCCTTGAGCGCGGCCTATCGATATTTCGTCAAAATCGAGCAGAAGCTCAAACAAAACACACACAATTTGGGCCTGGGAACCCCTCACAGCAAAAACCACGAAAGGGCGTCCCAACCTACAGAACAAAGGACAAAAAGTATGGACAGTATCAGGAGAACCAGTCCAAGCCGCAAGCAAAGAAGGATACCGGGAAGTGGTGCGACTTCCATAAGAGCCCTTGGCATAAAACTGTTGATTGTCGCTCAAAGCAGTCGTTGGTGACCAAAGTGAAAGCCTCTGAATCAGATGCGAGTTCTGACTCTGAGTCAGAACTATAAAGGGGAAGACAGATCATTGACGTGGAATCCAGTGCCACCATTGCTGCCACCAAGCCCCATCCTGGTGAGCCAGTCGAGCCATAAGAAGGCGAGTGCCTTTTCCATTCACAGAAGTGGGTAAAAGGCACCCCACTGCACTTCATCGTTGATAGCGGTAACTAGAAGAACCTCATATCAGTAGAGGTCGTCAAGCGGCTAGCCTTGCCGACAACGCCACACCCGCATCTCTACACCATTGGATGGCTCTGCCAAGGAAGCGATCTCGACGTCAGCCAATAGTGTTGACTATCGTATGACATCAAGCCCTTCAAAGACGAGGTATTGTGTGATGTTGCTCCTCTCGAAGTTTGTAATGTTCTTTTAGGACAACCTTATTTATGGAAACATCATGCTATATATGAGTCTAGACCTCGTAGGGTTATTATTACTTTGAACAGAAAATTGTACAGGATACCCGAGGGAGTCCCTCCTAGTACTATTTTCTTGATCTTTTCCAAGCAATGCAGGAAGGTCATCTCTCAGACTGAGAAATTTGTCTTCTTTGTGATTCGCTCTCAGAGTAAGTGAAAGATTGCGGCCACATCCAGGGCCTCCGCGACCGATCTCTCCATACAAGAGAAGCAAGTGGATAAGATCATGGAAGAATACTCATATATCTTCTCCTCTCCTATCGGGTTACCTCTACACTGCCAGGTCAAGCATCCCATCAATCTTACCTTAGGCGCACCGCTACCCAATGGGTCGGTCTACCACCGCTCTCTATTAAAAAACTAGGAGATCAAGAGGCAGATCCAAGAACTGCTCCACAAGGGGCACATTTGTCTCATCTCATCGCCTTGTGGGAGCCCGATTGTATTGGTGGAAAAGAAAGACGAGACCTGGTGACACTGCATTGATTACCGTGCCCTGAATAAAATCATAGTTTGGAACCGGTACCCGATTCCCCGAATCAACGACCTCCTTGATCAGCTCACAAGGGCCAAATACTTCAGTAATATTGATCTGAAGTTTGTCTACCACCATGTCCCAATAGAACATACAGATGTATGGAAGACCACCTTCAAGTCAAAATAAGGTTTTTTTGAATGGTTGGTCATGCCCTTTGGTTTGACAAATGCTCCAACAACTTTTATGAGGATGATGGACGATATCCTGTGACCTTTCACCAGTACTTTTGTAGTGGTGTATCTCGATGACATCCTCATCTACAACAACACTTGGGCGGAATACTTGCAGCATTTTCAACAGGTTCTCCACACCCTGCGACAACACAAACTATATGAAAGCTTGGAAAAATGCTTCTTCGGCATGGGCATGGTCCATTACTTAGGATACATTATTGATCAATATGGTGTGCATGTGGATCCAACCAAGATCCAGGTCATCCGTGATTGGCCAACCCAAACAACACTCATTGAGCTTCGAAGCTTCTTGGGCCTCGCCAATTTCTATCGCAGGTTCGTGTTGGGATTCTCTCATATCGCATGGGCCCTCAGCCAAGTAACTTGGGGTGACGATAAGGAAAAAATTGTGTGGGGCCTGTCCCAACAACGAGCCTTCGATGACTTGAAGCAACATTTATGATCATCCCCAGTACTTTCATTACTGGACCTGCAACATCCCTTTGAGATCGAGACAGATGCTTCAGATTGGGTTATGGGTGTCGTTCTCACTCAAAACGACCACCCCGTGGTGATTCATAGTGAGACACTATCAGATGATGTCCGTACGTACCCTACTTATGACAAAGAAATGTACTCCATTATGCAAGCCTGCCGCCAGTGGAGACATTACATTCTAGGTAAGGAGACAATCATCCACATTGATCACAAGCCACTACAGTTCATGCACACCCAAGGCAAATTGCAGAATGACCGCCATTAGAAGTGGTCCACATACTTACAATAGTTCCACCTGAACATCAGGTATAAAATAGAAAGTACCAACCGAGTTGTTGATTGCCTCAACCGACCTCTAGTCGCGACACTTAACATGGTGCTAGACTCTTGCAACCATGAGATCTCTGGATGCCCCCACCTCTATGAGACAGACTCTGACTTCTCCACCACTTACCAAATGTAGGGAGAAAACTCAGTGGTCGCTAATTTCCATATTCAGGATGAGTTGTTGTGTCGTCTGGGCCATCTCTGCGTTCCATCAAGCGACCATGCGAAGCTGATTTGGGAAGCTCACTATAGTCGGGTGGCAGGACAATTTGGCGTTGAAGAGACAATGACAGTGCTGCAAAAACATTTGTAATGGCCGAAACTTCGATATGATATCGACAAGTATACCAGGTCCTGCACCGCCTGCGCTATTGCCAAACTGACAAATAAGAAACAGGGACTGTACACCCCTCTTCCTACTCCCGACAAGCCGTGGGAATCCATCTCAATGAACTACATGTCAGGTTTCCCGTCCACCAGGAGGGGAAATGACTGTGTTTTTGTGGTTGTTGATCGCTTTTCCAAGATGGCGATTCTAGCCACCTCCAAGAAGAACATCACTGTAAAGGCCACTGTCAAGCTCTTCAAATCGAGACAGTCGGTTCCTCAACACATTTTGGTCGAGCCTCTGGTCACTGTTGGATGCCAAGCTCACAAAATCCATTGCATTCCACCCCCAGATAGATGGCCAAACTGAGGTCGTCAATCAAATGATCATACATATCCTACACATGTACGCATAGCTACAACCAAGCCCTGCATAGATCAACCGACCACAACCCCTTTTAGGTGGGGTTGGGATTCCAACCATTGGGCCCCATGGATGTTGCACTACCCCTAGCAAACACCTCGACCGACTCGTCTCCTGCTCCACCAGAAGCTGACAAAGCCACCCGGTTCATTGAGCGGATCCATCACATCCGCCAACAGGTTCAAGATCTTTTACATAAGTCTAATGCCAAGTACAAGCAACGCCATGATCAACAATGGGTGCCACATAAGTTTCAGGTGGGCGACAAAGTTTGGTTGCACTTGCAGAAAGAATGCTTTACAAGGCCCCATCAGAAACTTCACCCACTCTGGTATGGGCGATACACCATCACCAAGGTTGTGGGTGACAATGCTTTTGCGCTCAACATTGCTCCTTTCCTTGGACTGCACCCAATCTTCAACGTGGCTCTCCTTCGACCATATTTCCCACCATTATTGGACACCTTAGAGATAGCAGAGAAGTTGACACCAACAGAGCTCAACCCTGACTACATGCAACAGGAACCCAATGATCAGATTGTGGACACACAGATCAAGGGCACCCGACAACAAAGGATCCAACTTTATCGAGTTGTCAAAGCAGGGCAACTCCTGCACCAAGGTAAGTGGCTCACCCGTGGCCAAATTTAGCAGAAATTTCCTCATCTAATGGGGGAACTCGATTAAATGGATACCATTGCTTCCTAAGCGGTGAGGATTGATCCAGATGGATGTCAGTGGCCTCCCACCTATTCCAACCGGTTCATTTTGGCAGTTTTCCTGTTTGGCATTTTTTTCCTAGTTTTCGGGTCCTTGACTTGCGAGGACGTGTTGAGGCCCTAAACAACTTTTTTAGGGCTCACCACAATCAGATAGAACTCGGATAGACCTTTCCAATGGGCTATCATGCGCTTAAAACGAAGATCGTATGAAAAAGTTACAACCCCGGGAAGTTGATGTACTAACTTACCCAAACGAGGCCCACATGACTTTTGGTGGTTCATCTCCTAGGGTTAGGTTTTTGGATTTCTATGGTTTTTGACATTTCTATTTATTGTAAAAAGGCCTGTAGAGCCTCATTGTAATCATCTTCTTGTGAATGAGTGCAACCATCGCATCTCTTCTCAGAGATAAGCCGCCACCATTCCAAGAAGCTTGTTTTTTGTTGCATTTTACAGTTTCAGCTTATTTCCTTATTGAATAGAAAACCAATTTTACTGTATCTTTGTTATTTTGTGTTAAGCATATTTTAATAATCTATATTCATTTCGTTCTGCTCATAACATACAGATCAATGACTTACCCACGCACTTGGCAGTTTGGTAAGTATCATGGTTAGCATTGGTACCTTTTTTGGTTCATTTATTCTATGGATAAGTCTTTTCCTTTCAATAGTCTCTTGTGTGAACAAGGAGTAGAGGGGGTTAAGTCTCTCTTATCACATCTCTTTGGCTTGCTTCGACACTAGAATTTCACCCAATATTTCCTTGTATGATGTCATAGAATGTTTTGGAGAAGTTGAGGCATTTGGGTGGTAGAATTTGTGGCAAGAATCATCATTTTTCTATGGGGAACCTTTGCAACAGTCAATTGTTAATTTGGAAGTTGGGTCCTTAGGGGACATGGTATTCTTTGTCTGCAATAACCTTTTTGAGAATTTGGGTTGACCATAACCCTGAATCCCTACACTTCTATGTCAACGTTATTTTTGATTGTGTAAAAGCTTGTTATTTTAGTAAGACTGTTAAAGGCTCGTGTTATAAATCCGGGTTTAGTGTATCGAGATTGTGTTTCATTGTAAAAGATCGGTGTTTTGAATCTGGGTACAATATTGTGAGTATTTTTTGGTGTCGGGTCATGGAAAAATAAAGTCTACTCATCAGGCATGGCGACAATGCCATTGGAACTCTAATTTCATACCTCAAAAAGACAATAAGTGTCGATGTCGTTCAATTTGTTGGTGTAAGCAAAAGATTTGTTCTTACCCATTGGTCTCTTTCTCAAGTTTCTTGTGCATAATTATGCAATATGGATAGGGGCGATGTTTAGGAGGTCCATAGAGTCATGCATCACCATGAGGAACTAATTCAAGCCAATATAAGTGTTATTTTATTTGTGTCCTGCTTCCATCAACCAAAATGTTAAAGCGATGAGTATTCTTGTGCACCAGAAGCAAAGGATATATTTTCTTGAAGCAGAGCGTAAGAAATCATGTAATCTTACACTCAATCAACACATGGAATCCTTAACAATGGCCTCCAACAACAAGGGACATTGAACTCGATGCAAGTCAAGCCTAAGGAGGAAGAGACAATCCATCAACTAAGAGACCCTATGGAAATAGAAGGACAAAGCTCCCCCCAATCTAATGAGGTAAGACGAGGAGGATAGTGCTCTTGTTTATCATTAATATTATGTATTTCAGAGCTATATGTAATTTGAGAGTATACACTAAACAAACCACATGTAGACCAACCTAGAACATCTATTTTATAGTTTGTTGGAAGCTTTTTTATGTTTTTTCATAAAAATGTCTTATCTTGCCAAAAAATATAAGAAACAACCCCATGCAAATTGTTGTAAGCTTCAATTACAATTTTTTTTTAAATAAATACAAATTCTATTATGATTAAAAAAACATATAAATCTTAAATAAATTTTTTATTTTTATTTTTATTTTTATATTTTTTACAAATAAAATTTTAATATAATTTATTTGTATTAAAACATTATATTAAGATATTATTAGTCCCTTCCCTTCGGGCTAGGCAAAGACCATAGTAAACGGTTTGTTGGGTTTCTATTAGTCATGCACACAAACCGATATTTTAACCTAAAGTTTTGGGAAATTTGAAGTCACATTTCATTTTTTATCCAAAGTTTCATGTTTGAGTCTTATTTGACCTCATATCAAAGAAAATTTAGGATAAATGTCAAATAGTTGTGACATGGTTGAGAGAATTTCGAGCTATAGGGATTAATTCTATATCTGATGTCTAGCATTAGTTCTAGACATTAAATGTTTAGGCTTTCTCCATGTTTATTGTTTTCTAAAACACTTCGTAATTTTGTTACACATATTGCTCCACCAATGACACTTGTCAATCTCAAACACCATGCTCCATGACACTTATCTTTTCTCCACGACACTGGTCTGTTTCTACCTACCTACATCATAGAAGAAGTGAAATAGTCTAGATCAGTCACCACATGAAGACCTATAGTGTGTGGAAAATACTGTGAAACATCGATTCACTCTGTCTTAGGTTAGAAGCACAACCAGGCTCTGGGGTAAGTAAGTAACCTTACCTGAGATGAACAAAGCACCATTGAACCTAAATAGACAAAGGATACAAATACAACATAGTTAACAACAACAAAACACCTGAACTAAAACAAATAAATAATACAAACACATCAAAGTTAACAACAACACATCAGAACAAAGACATATAGATAGATTGGGCAAACAAGTATCTAATCGGTAGGTAGCAACTGAGAGACAGATTGGGAAAACCAATATCTGATCAACATGAAGCAACTGAATATTTACGGTAAGGTCTACATTTTTTGGTAAACATTTCCTTACTAGGATTATTGTATTAACTAATATTAGAGCAACACAATATGAGAATTGAATTAGACACAGCATGATCTACTTACTTAATTGTTGGATCGACTAAGAATTGAATTAGACATTGCATGATCTACTTACTTAATTGTTGGATTGACTGTTGTGGTTGTAGGTTATGCCTCTGTTGTGGTTGTAGGCTATGCCTTTGTAAGACCCTATTCTTGGTACTGGATTTATCGGTACTAGTCCTAGTACTGGATAAATAGGTTGTAGGCTATGTCTCTATAATACCCATTGTTGTTGGTGTTGGTACTATATTTACCGGTACTGGTCTTGGTACTAGATAAACATGTTACCGCTAGAGGCCAGCCAGTTTCAACCGTCCGAAGGACCTAGTACATAACTCCATAGAATTGATCCTCCCATTATCTATTTTTCCTTGGCCCACCCGATGAAGCAAACCCTTCATCTTCGTAAACCCTCCATCCATACGAGGAATTCAACCTTGCATCTCTTTGGCGGTTCAACCCTGCAATTGTGTTTCCTTATCTAGATAACCTTTTTACCAACATTATTGGATGCTTGAGATAGAGTTAGTAGCAAGCAAACAAAAGTAATTAATTATGGCATTTCCCGTAGCCAAGAAAATACAGATACCAATTCCATTTCAGATCAGATATATCCTTCTCTTCAACTCGTGGGATGCCATGGATAAACCCCAACCCTTTTTTATTATCTCCCTATGGGTTCCATTCCAGGTCTATCTCCCCGGGGTGCCCATTCCAACTCAAGTAGTTATCCATAGTGCGATAGCTTCTCGATGACCTCGCAATAATATGCTCAACTCGAGTAGTTAGTTGATCGGTTAGCTGAAGATGCCGCTTGATGGAAACTATTAGCAATCCTTCCTCACCCTCCTTTGTCAGGCGATTAATCCTTCCTCTTTGAAATTTGATGTTCAACTAAGGTCTGGTTCTATTTTCACCGATAGAGAAAGAAGGCTCGGAGAATGATGCATGCCATAATAATCCACCCACCCTTATATAAAGCTAGGTTTGAAACCAAAATTAAATTGATCAAGAAAATCTTATCTTAAAGTGGTATTTTAACGGTGACTGCTTCTGACCTTCTAGGTTGTAGACAATCCCTCAAGATATGGCCTATCTCATCACATTTGGAAATGAAATCAAAGGTGATATGGATGCATCTCGATGGTCATGTGCGTAGCATGGATGGATGTGTGACACAACTGAATTAACATGTCACACATTGAAATGAAGGAAAACAATTCTTTCTCATCCAACACTCAATAGAGAATACATGAACCAGACGTACCCTCGCTCGACCTTTGGAGAACACAACATATCTGATCTTTAATCCCAATAGAGTAAACAATTTCTACTTTCGTGGAGCCAACACCACAGAGAAAGCGTGACAGTCCCATTACAAACTTGAACATGATCTTGAAACAATGAAGAAGGCTTTTATGACAGTCATCCCATCCATTCCCATTTTCACTTTTCCACTGGATCTGCATCCATTTCTTTCTGGATTTCCCACTCACTCTTTCTTATGGTGACGCAAACAAAGTCAAGAGAGATACTTTTGTATCCCCCAAAACTGACCATTGTAACAAATCCCATTGTTATGCCATAATAATCCACCCACCCTTATATAAAGCTAGGTTTGAAACCAAAATTAAATTGATCAAGAAAATCTTATCTTAAAGTGGTATTTTAACAGTGACTGCATCTGACCTTCTAGGTTGTAGACAATCCCTCAAGATATGTCCTATCTCATCACATTTGGAAATGAAATCAAAGGTGATATGGATGCATCTCGATGGTCATTTGCGTAGCATGGATGGATGTGTGACACAACTGAATTAACACGTCACACATTGAAATGAAGGAAATCAATTCTTTCTCATCCAACACTCAATAGAGAATACGTGAACCAAACCTGCCCTCGCTCGACCTTTGGAGAACACAACATATCTGATCTTTAATCCCAGTAGAGTAAACAATTTCTACTTTCGTGGAGCCAACACCATAGAGAAAGCATGACAATCTCATTACAAACTTGAACATGATCTTGAAACAATGAAGAAGGCTTTTATGACATTCATCCCATCCATTCCCATTTTCACTTTTCCACTGGATCTGCATCCATTTCTTTCTGGATTTCCCACTCACTCTTTCTTATGGTTACCCAAACAAAGTCAAGAGAGATACTTCTGTATCCCCAAGACTGACCATTGTAACAAATCCCATTGTTATGCATCTTTATCTTTTTATGGTTTCAGTATCAAATCTTGGAAGTAGAAACAAACCCTTCAAAATAAATGTATTGAAATTAGGAAGTTGGGGTGTTTTTCAGAGCAAGCTAACAAAACAATGGAAAATTTCCTTTCTTTATCGACTCAAGTTTTATGGAGGGAATTCTATCCAAAATAAGTACATTGATTTACCTTGGGACTATGTGTGGGTTCTTAGCTCCAGAAGACACATGCCCCTTATGCCCACCAAGCTCATGCAAGCGTAGATGGTTGGGTCACAGAAACGCCCTTAGTGACTGGTTTGCAAGACGCGTAACAACACATGGCAGGAGGCCACACCATTCTCGCGAGAATGCATGATGAGTAGCAACACATGGCATTAGAGAACTGTGGCAACATGCACTAACAACATCACTCATTGGTGTAATACGCGGTGAATGGAGTCAATCGTTCATATAATAAGCGGTGAATGGATGCTCTTCATCTTATGGTGCATCTTTCATGTACATTAATTAGTCACCCGATATTGTGTTAAATTTATTCATACATCATAATTCCGACGAACATTATTCTCTCATTATTCTTTTGATAAAAGGTTTTTTATTCTTACCACTATTATAAAAAAGAGGTTCACTTGGGAGTGTTGAATCGATGCAATGATGCAAACAACAATAATAATATTGAAAGCATTTATATAATAATAATGTTTATTATAAGATATTTGATCTTAAAATATGGCTACAACTTTTAGTCATCCTGAGCAACTTCATTTCTAAATTTACCTTTATCTTTTTGAAAATATTAAAAATGTTATTATGATTGTCCGCAGATTCTTACACACCTTTGTATTTTTAATTGTTTCTAGCAAAAACGACAATTGTAATTTGAACTTTAGTGAACGAAAAAAATAATATATATATATATATATATATTAAAAATTAAAATTAAGTTATATTAATTAAAAATTAAATTAATTAACAAATTAGCACATGGAGGGTTTGGAGGAAGGGTGGAAGTTGGAGGTTAGTGACTATGTTTAACGTTGCATGGAGAGGGGAATAACATAGATTACGACTATGCTACCAAATATTAAGAGACATTCTCGTAGCTTGATGGAAAGTATAGTGTCTCCATTGTCATGCATTCAGAGGGAGGTAGGAAAACTACAACAAACTAGCTTCAATTTTATAGTATGTAAGTTTGACTTAAAGGAAAAGTCTTTCTTCTTTTCCAAATTTTGGTTCGGTTAATGCTTTTCATGGGGCATTGTTGTTTAAGATACCATGTTAGCTCTAGTTTACCACTATTTTTCTTTTCACTGTTATCTTTTCAGTTTTTTTTTTTCCTTGGGGTTCTTATTGTATTCCACTTGCTATTTCATTGCAATGACACATTTAGAGTATATGTTGTTGAGGATTTTCATTGCAAATTTGGGTTGACATATAACAAATAGGAACTAAGTATATAGTTCTAGAAAGTTCAATTAGATATGAGGTTTATTGATGCAATGGACTTTGTATGGAAAAGACCATTATTGAATTTCCTCATCCAAGGTGGCATATGAAATTTAATTCAAAATATAATGAGAAGGATCAAGAGATAAAAACTTAGTTAACAATTTAAGCTCAATCATTATAGCATGGTCATAACATGGGTGTAGATGGCCAATGTCTGCTTGGAGAAGTTGGATATAATAGATAATGATGTTTTGAGGTCATTGGGTGTTGCTTACAGGACATAAGCGAAGAATGATTATAAAACATAACATTGCAGACTAAGAAGAGCACTATGTACAAGATCAAACCCATGATGAAAGCATCTTGGGAGGAAAAAAATATGTTCATTGCTAGGTTTGAAGAGATGATTGAGAAAAGTTTGTCTTCACCTTGGAATAGAGAAGTATCATTGATTTCATATGAACATTTGGTTATTGTCAAGATTACAACAAAGAAGAGCAGTGGTAAGAGAAATTGAGGCTTGAAGTCACCTCTTACCTCTCAAAAGGTGTTGTGCATGTTGGAACCATGTATATCAATTATGTGGAAAGTCTATTCTTTGAAGGCAACATATTGTGTGACTTCATATCATGATATGATTGAATTGGATTTGAAAGCATGATTCATTTCAAAACCTACGACCCATATGGGGTTATATTTGATAATATGATGAAACTTGTACCACAATTCAGGGAGCATTTTTGGTCATCACAATAGTTAGATACCCCTTCTTCCATGCCAAGGCTAAATATCAAGTAACCTTAGCCACCATTGGAGTAACCATGTCCGTGGAGGACTTAAAGAATATGTTGACTACAAGTGAGCCAGTTGATTGAGATGTGTTTTTGTTTGTTGTAACTAATTTTTGTCAGTTATAACTAATTTCCTAACCACCAAATCATCCAATGTCTATAAAAAGAGGGGACTTTTAAGAGTAAATCATCAATAATTTTGTAGAGATCATTATTGTAAACATTAGAGCCATTTTTTAGTATTTTTTTCTGAGCAATTTGTCATTTTCAACTTGGCTTCATACTCTTGATTCATTCATTGTGATATTGAATTAATTGTGCAGATCAAAGGGTTACCAAAAGCAGGAGAGGATCCGACCACATTGTTCAACAATAAAGCAGAGGAGAAAGCACAATCAAAAGCCATGAAGGAGAAGTTTCACACCTTCAGGGGAAAGGGGGGGTTGGATGTCATGAAAATCAATGATGATGGTGTTTGATTTGAAACGCAGGTGGTGGCCTGCAAATTGTTGAGGAAGTGTTGCAAGAACGAAGTATAGGCCGTAGTAATTGTAGCTACAAAAAAATACGTAGAGGGGGTCCAAATGAATTGAGACACATTTTTGGTGAATCAATTTTTGACAGATTGCTTAGAGGCCTAGGAGAAAGGCACAAAGTTTCATTATGCCCGACTTCTTATTTTGATTACACTAGTAGGATGGCAGGAACCAGGTTATTACCAATGCAAGAGAACAACTAGAAGAGGTAATGCAGTTGCATGGTATGCCAACTTATGACATACTCCAAACAAAAGGAGACAAATAGACAACAATATTACATTTTATGTCTACTTTGACACAATTAGGTACATCATAGAACATACACCGTGCATCATAGCCCATATGGTAGAAACATATCAGGATATTACATGATTCAAAGCAAGGATGCATCATATGTATATTTAAGAAAAAGGGACCCTGCGCACTAGTGCCTGCCTAACAACTACAAATTAACATCGAATGATGTATACCTGATCACTAATGATTGGGAAGACGAGTGGAAAATCCCATCAGAACAAATGGACCACTCAAAAGCGGAAGAAGAATAAGACAAGGATGAATAAGAACTAGACGACAGTTAGGGAAATGACCAGAACAATGGCGCGTAAAATATGCCTGGAATATCAACAAAAGAAGCACAAAATATAGTCCCTAGAGTAGGAGTAAAATGAAAATACAACGGGAAGGGTCCAACAGGAGAGGCACACAAAAAGACGAAAGAACACAAGGAACTACCTGTCTATAATCTGACTGATGATGACATGGACCGAATCAACTACCAAGTAAGGGATTTCACAGAGGAGGCCATTGAGGAAGCAACAAATTAAAAAGCACAATTGCATCAACAAGTACATGCACAGTTAACATAAGTGCAATAGCTCTTGGAAGCAACCATAATAACATCAGAGCGCAGATCGGGTGAAGGACCATCCACGAGGCTGATTGAGAAAGCATAGACTACCAACCCACTCCTAACTGAGCTAACAACTAGGTGTAGAATGTTACAAATTGAGACAGATGCAGTCGAGTTCCCAATGCTCGAACTGCAAGAACAAATGAAAACACTAAGCCACCTGAACATATTGGTGTCATGAATGCCTATACACATACTACATAGCTTGCAAGTAGGTATTTTTCAGGAGATTAAGCTCTGCACAGATGAAGAAAACTGAGAAATGACCAAAGTGATGTATGAAAGGGCTCAATTGCAGCAACAATATTCAACTTCTCTACAACAAAAGAGCGAAATTGAAGGAAAAGTGGAAGGAGTGATGAAGGAAAAGAATGAGGCCGAGGAAAGGGACGAGAAAGATTTAAAAGAGAAGGATGAAGCTAAGATACCGGCGTAAAAGACACAAGTGGCCATCCAAAAGTTGTATAAGGAAATTCTAGAAGTATTGATAGTAGTAGAGGCTACCATAGAAGAACAGGTCTTGAGAATCGGTGAAGTCATCAAATGCTTCTGCACGAGGATTGAGGACCTACAATCTCGCAGTACGTCAGGAACACCATCGAAGGAAAGAGCAGGAAGAGAGCAAACAATGATGACAACAATAGAAAACATCAAGAAGTTGGAGGAGGAATGCACAAATCTTTGCGATGAAAGTGTACAAATATGGACAGACTTGGTAGAGGATCCATAAATGAAGGCTATGTAAGTAAAATTAAGGTTTGCATAGGAAAATACACAGAAAGCTTCATAAAGCATAAACACCCTTCCATCGACCGAATGAATGAGGGCCATTTTGTCACAGAGCTAGTCATACGAGGAAGTTGAAAAGATGCAAGACTAGTAGAAGATCCTTCAATAGTGATTGGGACCACTACAAGAATAAGCACTAAAGGTGATAGAAGAACTTGCAACTGCGCAGAGAAAGGTAAAGAAAGTAACACATGACACAAAAGAAAAGCTTGCGTCCCTGATTGCGGTGTAGAAGAAATTTTGGGAACATAGGCAAAGATAATAAAGGATGTTGCGACAATAAAGGATGCCTCCCAAAAATTCATAGCAGCATGGAGAAGTGCGCAACAGGCCTAAGTGGCTCAGGACGAGCCACATGCGACTGTTGGGGGCCTATTGGACATACATTTTGGATTCAACTTACAAGCATTTTGGATTCAATTTTCATAAAAATCCTAAGTATGGAGGATGTGTGCAACAAAAGAAGAAAGAAGACAAGGTAGGAGAAGAGTGCACAGTAAAGGTACATCCAGGCTCGGGAGTGCGTAGTTGAGGCACATTCAGGAGTATAGTGCACAATAATAACATACTTAGCAGAAGAATAAAGTAGAAGAATAAATAAAAATAATAAAGTAGGAGAATAAAGCAAGAGAAGAAAGTGGACGAAAAGGAAGGATAACAATTTGACATGCAAAAGTAGAAATACATGCAAAAGCAGGAAGACCAACTGTCAAGAAGGAAAAAGTAACATACAAACATAAAAACAAGAAAATCAATCCCAATCAGTGAGTTAGCATCAGTTGCCATGAGTTGTAATAGAGTTTTGGGATGAGCAAAGTAGGGTTTTAAGCCCTAAAATTCATGTATAAATATGTAATGGGTTGGGAGAATAGGGGTTCCAATTTGTCAAGAGTTCTCGTTTTGTAAGGAGAGTGATAAAATAGGTTGATAATGAAAGAGTCTATGTTTGAGTGCCAGGGAGATGTTGTAGAGAGAGAGGCTTGGACTGCAGAGTGGCTAGGCAAAATGGAGAGAGAGATAACATAATATCTTTATTACAAGCACAGTGCGCAAGCCTGAGACTACTGCAGAAAGAATAATAAAGAATCCAACCATCATGGATGTAGCCTAAAGTTGGGTGAACCAGGTTAATTGATGTGTTTGCTTTCATTTTATGTGATTGATCATGGATACCCTCTTGATGTATGTTAGGCTAGATTTGTCTTCTATGTGATCACTACGCAATAGCTATGAATGTTATAGTAATTGGGTTTATGTTGCAATTATAAGTATAATGATAATATATAAATGAATTCACTAAGTAAACAAGGAATAACTAGAGAATAACATGCAAAAAACAAATAAGTAAGAATGAATAGGATAATCACCTCCCATTCACTTACTATTGCAGAAACTCGGTTCCTACAACCCCAATAGTTGGCTGGGGTGAGACTTCACTTGCATGCAGGTGATGCTGAAAGAGCCGGTGTCTGAAGGTTTTTTTTTGGTTAAGATAACTTGAACCTAGGGTCTTATAACCATGTGCACGCCAAAAATTACACATAAATGCCTTGACTAGACCATGCCATTGTTGAACATCACATTGACACATGGCTCGATGTTGCCCCTATTTGCCAAAAGCAACGCCCTCTTCACCCTTCTAAATCCATGGCTATAAAAGTTGAAATAGATAAGTTGCATGTCACTGGTTTCATCTATCCAATCACATACACATAATGGGTCTCCAACCCCATCCTTATTGACAAACAAACAGGGAACCATTAGGGTTTGCACCAACTTTCGTGACCTTAAACAAGCTTGTCCTAAAGACAATTTTCCAACCCCATTTATCGACCAAGTAATCAACGCGTGTGTCAGTCACGATATTATCTCACTCATGGAAGGATTCTCCAACTATAACCAGATTCAAATCTGCCATGCTAACCAATACAAAACAACATTCACAACACCATGGGGCATCTTTTCCTATCGTGTTATTCCCTTCGAACTAAAAAATGTAGTTGCTACCGTCCAACAAGCCATGACTTATTCCTTTCACGATATCTCCCACATTATCCTCTCTTACTTGGATGACCTCATTGCTCACTCCAATAATCACACCCAACACATCGAGGATTTATGTCTCATCTTTCAACGATGTTGTCAATACAATATTTGGATAAACCCTCTTAAATGTGTCTTATGCTTCAATGTTGGATGCTTCTTGGGCTTCGTTGTCTCCCAACAAGGAATCACCATGGACCCCCACAAATTCTAGTCCATTAATGAGATTCCTCCCCCCAAGAACTTACGCCAATTACAAAGCCTTTGAGGAAAATATAATTTCCTACAACGTTTTGTTCCCGACTATGCTATTTGTGCCCATGGATTCTTGCGCTTATTATGGTAGGACATCCCATTTCAATGGGACCAACATGCCCAAGCCTCCTTCGACTCTCTTAAAGACACACTCAGTAATGCACCACTAATTAGTCCCCCATACTATGATAGTGATTATATCCAATCTTTATCAGCCTCAGAGGTGTCACTTGCATGAGTTCGAGTCCAGGTAGGAGATGACCAACGTGAACACGTCATCTACTATATCATCAAAAACCTCTCAGGGCCCCCTCTCAAATACAATCACGAAGGGAAACTCGCCCTAGAAGTTGTCCTTGCAGTCGAAAAGTTGTGTCACTATATCCTGCTTTGAACTACTAAAGTTGTGGAAGATTCCAATCCAATGCAATACATGTTTAGTCGACACCAAATTAATGGAAAATTCGCTCGTTGGATTGTCATCCTACAAGAGTATGATCTTGAGTTTTCAACTCTAAAGAGAAAGAAATCCCCCGTCCTTGCAGAAATTATTTCCAACTTTCCATCCAACTCATATGACCCCACTATCAATGAGAATTTCCTAGATGAACATCTCTTCCTAATTTCATCCGATGACCCATGGTATGGGGTTATTCTTGTTTACCTTCATACATAAAAATTTGGACCTCATCTCTTCCGAGACAATCACTGCCATATCCTTCAACAAGATTCTTTCTATCTCGTCATAAGAGACATCCTCTATTGCAGGGGGGGTAACAAAATTCTTTTTCGCTGCCTCACCATCGAGGACGTAGGAAAAGTAGTCAATGATTTCCACAATGGTGCATGTGGGGTTCACCTCTTCGGCATGTCCACTGTGCAAAAATTCATTCGAGATGGATAATTTGGGCAATATTTGTTTCATGACTTCATCCATGTTGTCAAACGTGTGACAAGTGTCAACTATATGCTCACAAAGCCCGAGCACCACCGACTTCTCTCCATCCCATCATAACGACAAGTCCCTTCTGCAAATGGGGCATCGATTTCATGACTTGCAACCCCCCATCCAACAATAGGCACAAGTATATAGTAGTCACTATCGATTGCTTCACAAAACAGACCGAATTCATGCCCACATTCAATAATACCACCGACACGGTTGCCCTCTTCTTCTTTAACCAAGTCATTACTCTATTTGGAGTCCCCCTCCAACTTATTTTTGACAACAGTAAATTTTTTGAAAATGAAGTGTTTGCTGAGTTATCCACAAAACTCAGGTTTACTCATGAATTCGCTTCCCCATATTACCCTCAATCAAATGGGCAAGATGAAGCTGTCAATAAAGTCATGAAAAACATGCTCCAACGCATTGTAGAAAAACATAAGACCAATTGGCATCACATACTCTTCTCAGCGCTATTGACATATCATACTGCAGTCAAAACTGCCATCGGGTTCACACCCTTCCATCTTGTTGATGGGGTAGAAGCAGTTCTCCCCATTGAGTGTGAAATCCATACTCTTCATGCCGCAATAAAACTCTTACCCCGTACCACTCCAATGGGGCAATGATTTCTCAATATCGAATCTCTTGACGAAGATTGTCGATCCTCTTTACAAAACAATGAAGTAGCCAAAAGGCAATCCAAAGTTGTCTTCGATCAATAGGTCAACCTTCGGTCCTTTACCAGAGATGATTTAGTGTTGGATTATGAAATCATCCACGATACTTTGAACATGGGAAATTTGAGTCTCTTTGGTAAGGACCCTTTATCGTTCTCCACCATCTCACTGAGGGCGCCTATATCTTAGCTTACCCTAAAGGAGATACACTCAAAGACTCGGTTAACGAGTTATACTTGAAGAAGTTCTACCCTTAAGTGTATCCACTCTACCTTAGGTTCTTCTTGTATTTTCCTATTGTTTTTAGTTTTTTTTCACAACACCTTATAATGACATAGGCCTAATCATTTGTCCTTGTTTTGAAAAATGAATCCTCCACCCGCTTACCACATCGGGTATGTCGATAGTTCCAATCGTTGGACTTAGAATCTCGCTTCGATATCATGGGCCCTTTACACCCCTTGAAATGTATTACTCCACTCCAGTGGTATATGCCTTGGCCCTGACACTAATAATCAAGTTGAATATGTTGTTGTTATCGACCTCCTATTAGATGCCAATCACCTTCATATGCATCACCTAAGCATCATCGTAGATTCCCATCTCATCGTTCTACAATTGAACGACGTGTATCGTGTATGTGACCCATGCCTATATCACAAATACTTACAAGTCAAACTCCTATCGTGAAATGTTGAAGCAATCACATTTACTCATATTCCTAGGAGCCTAAGCCAAGTTGTAGATCAGATAGCTAATCAATTCCTAGATTGGCATTTGTGACATTAACAGACATAATTAAGTTTCAACATTCATCCATCACGAATAAAACAAGCAATCATTCATCATATCTCATAAATTAAAAAACCACACAAAACATAATCATAAACATATATCCGTATATATATATATATGGTGCCATCAATGTTTCATAAAAAATATACAATCTCCTCGGCCCCATGGCCGAGCCACAATGTCATACTTATTCCTCAACATATACAAAATGGGAGTCATGACTCCTATACATCATACAAAATGTATGTCAATCCCATACAACATAGAGTGGACACCTACGGTGACTCTAGCCCTAAAAACTCAGTAGCTGGTGGATGCTCCAATGGACCCTGACCAACCAGAGGTCCCCCCTCCCCCACCAGGGGGAATCTCTCTCTCAGGGATGCGACTGGTCATCACTGCCCCTGCCACTACCTCCCATAGAACCAAGGATTTCCATCCATGATCCCCACCCACACACTGCTCCAACATCTAGTCATCTCAGATATGTGGTCATCGATCTTTCGATATGCCCTCCAAAACTACCTCAAATCGCCTTTGCATATCATCCATCTCCCGGGCCATGGAGGTTATGTACTCCCACACTGGAGCATGCGATGGACCCACCCCAGGGTCATCATAATGATGACGTCGTCTATATTCAACCTCATCCTTCCACTCCTCCTACTCTCCAACACTAGTGAAGTCCGCCTCCTAGTCGTTGGGACCAACATATGAAAAGCCACACATCAAGATCCGTTAATCTTTTTTATAAGCATATCACACATCACACCATATTATACATACAACACACTATCAACATACCTCAATGATCACATAAATTTGTTGGTTGCAGGTGCATGTATGGATGATGACATAAATGTATCTCTGAATAAGGGAACTCCAATATAGTTTATGAGGTCTGTCTCCAAACCCCCTCAAAAGTGGGTGTAAAGTAATGTTCTCCCTCCCCACCCATATGAAAATTCAATAATTGTCCCCATTACATCAACCAAGGGTGATGCATCATAGGCAGATCCAATATCACCTGGGGCTATAGTAGAATCACCCTCTCCAAGAAAAACACACAGAGGACAGACCCAAAAGAAAAATCCCCTGTCATCTTAGTTGCACACCTATCCAACTGCGCTACCATACAATCATGCATCACATGTGCCCATGCATACATCCTCCCCTCCATCACCCTCTTTATAATAGCGAGGTGTGCCTTAGAAATGCGTTGGTTCCCCGGTGACCCAAATATCCTCACCACCATAACACAAAATAATCGAGTCTCCAGTGAATCAATCACACCTATACTATTCGACCCTCCACTCATCGACCCCTTCTGCGAACAGTGACATCTCACCATCGTAGAAACTGTCACCCCTGGTGGAATCTGTGGCTGGGTATCTAGCTCAATCCCCCGAAAAGGGAGCCCTATGATGAAATATGTGTCTATATCTATTGTAATATGGAGCTCATTACCCCACACCACAAATAATTTCTACTACGGACTCCACATCCCAATGATGAACTGTAGGAGTGCCTCCTGTAACCATATCAATGAGCAACAAAAAAAACCTCAACAGGCCCACTCGGGCCAATTTCCGCTAGATCTGGCGATCCTCCCCTACTTCTCTCCAAAGAGCATCCCAATATCTCTCTCTCTCCATTGGATCAGTATCTCATCCTCGTATACCTGCACCTGATCCACAAATTTAAGTCAGCTCATATCATCAAGTCCAAATTAAACAAATGCCAATAACTTTCCTTTGCACATTCACATTATTCCATGAACTTGCGCTTCTGCACAACATTTTACTCAACAATCGCACACAAATGTATGGATGTCTCCCAGAAAGTCGTGCACAAGTGCACAGATGTCCCTCAAAATGTCATGCACAATTGACACAATTGTCTCACAGACAGTCACGCACATGTGCATGGATGTCCCTTAAACAACCACACACAATTGGTGGGGCTGTCTCACAGACAATCGTACACAAATGCACGTCTGTCCCTCAAACAACCACACATACTTCACACGACTTTCCCCTTGATTGTTGCACCATTTCACGCACCTAAAACCCCCTTTCCCACACACTCTTACGTGGTGGAAATAGTCACAGTTGCACACCCTGTGTGCAATTGTAGAAATTACTTCCGCACAACACTACGTGACAAACAAGGTTTTTCCTGCATAGACTCTCTTTCCCACACACAAAAAGGGTCGTTTGGCCCTCCGTACGACCATGAATTCTAAAACCATTGATTGAATTGTTATGTTGCCCAATTACGCTTTTCATCTTGGAGAAACCATTTGTTCTCTTGAGAATAGTTTGAAAAACCTTTGCCATAGAGTTCTTCACCATTGTTAATTCAAGATAGGAGAGTAAAATATATACTTTGAGGGATTCAAGAGACCTCCCTAGGAGGAATAGGGGATTCATAAATCCCACATTTCTCCTCTTGGCGTTCTTAATTTAAAAGATGATTCTCTATCGGGTAACCATTTCTTGTGTTAAATTTCATGCATCCCTTGCTTATATTTTCTTAGTTTAGTTTTCTTTGCTTGTCATTCCTTGTTGTTCTATTTTCTTGCTTTCTTGCTTGTGGGTTCACTAGACTACTAACCATTATTTTGTGTTGCTTTTCTGGCCTATCAAGGAAACCAAAGGGGTCTCTTTTTTCTCACTCTAGTGACCAAAAGTCCCAAACAATGTCTTATTAAAAGTGAAAGCTAAGAAGAGTTCGCTGAAATTGGGGAGTTGTCCAAAGCTAGCAACAAGATATTGTGGACCATTTGAGATCATGGAAGGGATTGGTCCTATTGCATACATGCTTTCACTTCCTACATCCATGTGCATTCATAATGTGTTTGATGTGTATTTCTTAAAAATTATGTGCCTGATGCTAATCATGTAATTAATTGGAATGTAATTTAAGTGGAGAAAGGAGGCGTCTTTCAATTTCAGCCAATGTGCATATTGGATCAAAAATTCAAGATGATCCAGAATCAAGCAATAGATATGGTAAAGGTCGAATGGACTGCTTTTGGGGAAAATTTCCCTATAGTAGTGGGATTACAACAACATACCAATGACCGTACATGAAGGAAATTCTATAAAGAACACTAAACAAAGATGTTATAACCAAATTCAAAGGAAATAACAAACTATTGAGAGGATAAGAAGGATTTACTCACCAGGAGTCCTACAGTTGTTGTTGTTCCCGATTAACGAAATCCTATCGCTCTTTTCGAATAGTTCCTCTACAACCTGCAAGAACCTTAAAAATATAATCCTATGAAAAGAGGTAGTTATACAAATAAATACTCGTTAATCCAATGAAATATAATGGAATGATCAAAGCAATTAGTGCTTTGCAAAGCATACATAAAAGAATTGAAAGTAAAACATCACAAATACAATTCTTTTTCAAAGGAATGAATTTCTATAATATTCAATAGTTTTGGTTGTTACAAAGTATACCTATCCTGTGCAGTGCTACCCTGTCGAAAGAGACTCCAAGTCCCTCCACCTAAGCTCCTGCCATAAAAATTGGTTTTGAATCCAGATTCACCATAGACCCAAAGAGAATACAAGGGAGACTCTTGGCCCGATTGGTTGGTGATCAGAAAAGGGTTGGAAACAAGGGTTTCCAGGTAAAAAACCAACAACAACAAGGATGTATATGGGCTTACAGACTTGACAGGTGTATCAAAATAGATGTTTTCTCTTGTGTGAAAATATCACTCCATCATTACCTTTCTCCTTCATCCAAATGTTGTATTTATGCCATCTCTAGTTGGTTAGAGATGGTTGAGTACAAGTAAACATATTCAGGTATCTAACCAAACCTCTAACACAACTTTTAATTAGGAAAAAATATATATTGTTTAACCATTTATTATCATGTACGTGATTGTCCCTTGAGCAACCTGTGTATACATGTGTTGTATAACTACTAGGGCGCGTACAACTTCCAAAAATATGTTTTCTAAAAGGTTTCAAGGAGGTATGGGGAAGAGTTGTTTATAAGTAGAATAAGAATTAGGCCAATAAGAGCACCAATGCTTCAATGATGGAAATTTGTGTTATAACATGGACCTATTATGGTCTTGAAGATGGAGCATGAGGATTCCATGCGGGAGGAGTACCTGCATTGTTTTGGAGGTTTTTGAAGATTTTTTTTTTTGCTTGTACATCTATATATAAGGCACCAAGGATAGTGCATAAATAAGGGAGAGATGAATGTAATACCCCTAGGCCGAACTCCAATTGTAAATGTACATATGCATTATAGGCTGGTGAGCTGGGATGTTTTGGGCCATATTTCCTTTATATATATGTTTTGAGGCCAGAGTGTCTATGTGATTTAGACTAGGGAGTCTATGAGCTGAAAGGCCAGTGAGCCTAACTATTTTAATATGTAATCACACTCATTGATATTAATAAAATATACCATTGTTGCATAACAAGTTAGAAAAAAAGAGTATAGGGCCCTAAGATTCCACGAGAGGGAAAGGGGGATAATTCAAGGGGGCTTAAGCCAAGGAAATATTATAATATTATTCCTAAAGTCAAGTCATGTTATATAATTTTATCCTAAGTTCATAAAGGTTGGGAATGAGTCACCAAGTGGATTCAAATCTAGTTCATAAGGTGTCAAGTTATGAACATGCAAATACATTGTTGGGAATTAGTGTAATTCCATCATTCAATCCATCATTCCATCATCCGTACATTTTCTAAGAGAGATATGAAGCTAACCGTTACCTAGTAAATCCTTGTGGGTTTGGGTTGAAGAAGCAAGTTGTTAGTCCTGTGAAGCATTCTCCTTGGGTGAGAGAATTGTTGGGATGGATTCCCCGTGGGCTAGGTTGGTGAGTGTTAACCTTTTTGAGCAACCATGTGTTCTGGGTGCCATAGAGCTCTGACAATTCCTGGGCATCCTTTTGTTGAATCCTTGTAAGGGAAGTGGGACACCTAAAGGAATGTTGAACAAAGAAGGGGTACATTTCCTGGGTTGGGGAAGGATGTGGGGAATGCGAGGCTATGAGTTAGGAATTGTTTCTAGAGTTGGGACCTTGTCCTGAGCTTTATTATGCTATCTGTTAGACCTTAGTCTGGCTCATGAATCCTTTTCCCTAGTGGAGTCATAGCCCCAGCTCAGGGGTGACGTACTGTTGAGAGTTTATGAACAATAGATTCTACGACTGGGAGGAACATCTAAGGTCTATAGATAATCAATGTTTTTAATTAAAATATAAGTTCCATTTCATGTGTTTTAAACGTTGAATGATGTGTATGTTTATGTTAATTCTATTATGATTAATTGTAAATATTTATGCATGAATTGTATGATGTTAGAACTGCATATTTGTTGCATATGTAGGGCATATCAAGTAATTAATGGTATTAGAGGAAACATTTTGAGTGGAGTGGCTCAACTCAGATGGTTGGGGATGTTACAATCAGTCTTAGGTTAGTATTCCTCATCATTTCACATTTCAGATTCAAATATCATCACGTGGTAAGAAATTTTTTATATGCATTGATGAGGGTGCATCTACTTGTGTTATGCCCTTGTTATGTTGGAAAGCCTTAGGTTATTATGAGCTTACTTCTTTGGTTTCTATGTTAAAAGAATTTGATGGTTAGTCTTTTAAACCAAAAAAAATTGACCTTGCCCATCCAATTGAGTTGGGAGGTAAAATTGTCTCAATTGAGGTAGAAGTAGTGGATGTGCCTCTTATTTATAATATTATATTGGGACAGAGTTGGATGTATGCAATGACCACAATCATGTCTTCAAAATTTCAAGGGATTAAATTTCCTCATTAGGGGAGGGTTGTCACCATTGACAATATATCCACTTTGAAAGATGGGATAAATGTTGCATTCATGGGTGGTTCTAATATGTCTTTTAAAAATGTTGGTGGGCTACTTAAGGAATCATCTCTTCGGGGTACTTTTTATCTCCCTCCATCAATTTGTTACTAGGATGTTCGAATGTATATGTGATCTTGTCTATCACCTCTGAGTCTAGAATCAAATCTAGCTCTGATTTCCCCTTTGAGTCTAATCTCTCCGCTTTTAGATCCTTGAACTTCGAAATCTATTATTCTTTGGACTTTGTCATCAATAAAAAAGTTGGTATTTATTATGAGTTTGATATCTCCAGTCATAGATCCTCAAATTGTGGTAGTGTTGAGTCTTTCCTAGTAGAATCCACCATTGAAATGAACATCACTGAAGATATTGAGTTTTAAAATATTCCTATCCTTGTAATTGTCAATAGATATCTTGCTTTGGATTTTCAAGATATTGTCTTGGTATTGTTACTTATTGGGTGCAAGTTTTTGAATTCGATTCTTGGTTGCTTGGGGATCATGATTTACACATTAATCAATACATCGAGGTATGTTATAAATATTTCATATAGATTTAGTATCTGTCTTAGTTGTGATGTATTTAAACCTTTTTCTAGTGGAATTCACCATAGGGCCAACACTATTGGATGTTGGTACATAAGCCTTTTCTATATGTAGTTTACACTACTCCAATGGAAGAGATTTCCTATGATGGGTTACCCTAGAGTAACACATTTTTTCATTTGGTTCCCATCCCATTATTTTATGGTAGGACTAAGAGATATTATAGTTTTATATTTCATTATGAACCTCATTCATCTTCTTATCTACTTCTAACCATTCCCATGAGGGATCCCACCTTTATATTTGGTTTGTTTTGCATATTTTGTGCTTATCGTTGCACACATTGTTTTTTCTAAGGCCTTGTTGCACTTTACTACGTTATACTTATTGTATTTTCATTATTAAATATTGCTTTCCTTTACATTACTTTCTTCTGCATTTTAGACCTACCCGACCCTAAAGGAGATATGCTTATGAGTGTCAATCTCATGTCCATGTCCTTTTTATTTATTTTTGCATGGGGTTGTTCCATGTGCTTACATGAAGTTTCCCACCTCATGAAACTCATATCCTCCACTATATTATAGCATGATTATATTCTTTTTCAAGATAGATAATATGGAAAAGACAAAAAAAAAAAAAAATTCAAAAGAAAAAAGAGGGAGGGAGAGGGGAGAACTGATATCTCTATCATCCATTGTTCTATGTGGAAGTAGTCAGTCTATGTCACCTTTGAACAAATAAACTATTTTAAACCAGTTATTTATAGTTGGGTTATATTGTTTCCTTAGGAGTCTTACCATGATTATGAGTTTTTAATCCTTCAATTGGTTATTGTTCCAATCCTTTTGGACAATGCCTCAATGTCTCTTGCATTGATGGTTTATCTCACTAGATTCTTTTGGAATCATACTAATGTTCAAGGGAAGTTTTTGGCCCATGTCATCCATTTCTCAGTTATCTTGACCATCCATCTTGTCCTTCCTCATGTTGAGCTATCCTCAGTTTACCATCATCTTCAATGATTTTTCTTGTGCCATTAAGGAAAGATTCATTGATGCTTTCCTGGTGGTAGGTATTCTCTTATCGACATTAGCACATTATTATAGTAGGAAGACTTGGAGACTTTTATGTTACCTTGGGGATTGTAGTCATCAATGGTTGGTTTCGTCATTTTCGATAATGGGTTCTTATCAATGACTCTAGATTGATTGATTCTACTAGTGTTCAACCTGAATACATTGTTACATATAAGAAAAATCTATTATGTGACTAGGGTGAAATCACAACAAATCAAAAAACAAAGATAATGATATTTATTTCTCCTAGCTTGACCTACAATAATTGAAAAATAAATATCGAGGTAGTTAGAGGACTTACTTGGTAAACAAATTGTTGATATGAGATACATAAACTGTCCTCACTATTGTAGCAAATTTGTAGCAAGGGTGAGAAGATGTGCATCTCTAGTGGTTTCTCTAGATCATAGACAAAAGTGCGTAAAAATCAAATAATACTTACTTAACTAATGGATGCACATTCCTTTAGATCTAGATCTACAATAATAGAAATAAAAGAAAATATATACTAGCTGCAAAATATAGTAGAAATATCCAAATAACATGATCAATATCTATACCCAATGGAAATAATAATATAAACAACACATGTGGATAAACATGTGAAGAAAAAATGCCTCCCGGTGGCCTCTCCATGAGAGGGTTCTTTCTTTCCCGGATGTATGGTAGCACTTGCTAGATTCTCCTCTTGACCGAAAGTAACAATGGTGAGATGAAGCTAAAAGATGATTGGAAATTTCAACAACATCTCAATACTCTGATGAAAAATCTCTATGGAAATGGTATGGATTGTTAATGTTTATGCCATTATTATAGTTCTTTGCATTTCATAAAGATAAGAGCATAATAAGAACAAGATCACTGAGAAATACACATCCACAAGAGACACAACATTTATCCTGGGAAACCCTCTAGGGGAAGAAAACCCAA
>ML776563.1:1758661-1777739 GCA_009831015.1 Picea engelmannii
TGTTGTAACTGTTCTTCAAAATAGTTAGTGATTGCTTGTCTTATCTCTTAGGGGCTTCTTTTTAGTGTGTGTTACTATTTGAACGTGTAGAATACCTTAGCGTGTCTTGGATCTTCTCACACAGTGGAGGATCCCGAGCTCCGCCGGTCACGAAGGCTCTTGGGCCTGCCGCCGATGATTCTGGAGCCACCCCCGCCACCATTGAGGTGGAAGCTAGACCAACAAGGGTCTTTCGAAGCAACCGGGTTACAAACCATTGAGCCCGAACAACTCCCGGAGGAATCAACCGCCAATCTTGGCTTGGTTGAAACCCCAACCAATGATACTTGGCCATCGGTCAGTGTACCAATCTTATTTTACAAACGCCTGTCAGTGCCTCACACAGTTATGGAACCAAATGCTGTTACTTCTTCTCGGAATTCCTCCATTCCCACCATCGTTGCTACCACAGGAGAAGCATCTCCTAACTTGCCATCGTCGGTCCGGGCCACCATGGTCTCGGCCGCAACTACGTCGCACAGTGGACCGACCCCATCTATCGTGGCGGCCACAAACCCTTTCACACCTAGTGCGACAGGCTCTCCGTTTTCATACGGTATGCCTAGTTTGGGCACAAGTCCTGCACTCACTCACTCCACTTTACAGACTTTGGGTCTGGGGGCAGGGAGCTCTAACGCTCCTCTCCAAGGTCAACTTGGGGGCATTCCTGTCCCTTTCAATGCTTTTCCTTATGCTAGAGGTCATATCTCTCCTTCGTCCCCTTCGCTTGGTGGTCTGCATCAGCAGTCCGCTGGGCAGCCTGCACACACGAGTTCATTTGGAGCCGGGAGTCAAGGAACACCTGCGCACACTATGCCGGTAGGTTCGTCACCGTTTGTTTGGAACGGGACGTTTGGTAACAACACTTTCTCATCCACTGCTTTCCCATCTGGGGGCACTCCCATCTTTGGACAGTCTACTCCGGCGCAGGGTACTATTCCTGCGCCGGGGGCACATATCGCAAGACCTTGGAACTCAGGACAAGGATCCGTTCCTTCCTCTGGAATGCCGTTCTGGGGTAATTCTTTCCACGGTCAATGGAACCCTGGACAGACTACTATGCCTCTTCCATCAAGACCGGCATGGGGTACTCCTTCCCAAAGTCCTTCACACACGATGAACACCTAACATCCTATGTCCTTTATGGGGAATCAACCAATGATGTCTCCACAGATGAAAAATCCTTACACTGGTCAGGGCCATGGTTTCTACTAGAATCCAGGCCATCAACCAAACTTTTCCTGGCAACTTGGTGCCAGTCAAACTCTAGGACCCTTTTTCCCAGGCTATCAGTAGCAACCCAAACTACCATTCCTGGCGTCGTTACACTTGCCAGATTTGACAAGGTTGTTAAATGATCCTATCTGTCACGATCAATGTTGGCCTCCTATGCCAACGAAGTTGCCTTCGGACATTCCAAAGTTCGAGGCCAAGCCTAATGAATATCCAGGTGATCACGTGACCACTTTCCATCTTTGGTGTTCATCTAACTCATTGAAAGATGACTCCGTTCAATTGCGATTGTTTCAACGCACTCTCATCGGGATTGCCGCGAAATGGTACATCGAGCTCGATTGCTCACGATACTATTCCTTTGGCGAACTGGCGATGACCTTCCTTAACCATTTCCAGTTACCTGTGAGATACGACATTGGCACAGAGTTGCTCGCCAATTTCGAACAGACAACAACGGACCATATCTCTGATCATATCCGAGAGTGGAGACGCCTGAAGAGTCTAATTAAAGTACCAGTCCCACCAACATTCCTGCTTGAGTGGTTCCTTAAGTCTTTGGTCCCACAATTATCCAAAGACGTCGCAACTTCTGGGGTTTTCTCCGAGGAAGATGCCATCATGAGGGCTCAACAGTTTGAGCTCATTTATTCTCAGTCTGGTTTATTATACAACATCCTGCTGGATGCACCACGATCGATACTGGATAAAACTAGACATAGAGGTGGACCACATGCCGACGGTATTGTTGGTTCCGCACAAACCAAGCCCGCTGAGCAATTGACTACACAATTGCAACAGTTATCTATACAATAGTCAGCGGCCGACCAGACTACTGCTTTGGCTGCTCCTCCTACTCAAACGTCAGAAGTACACTCCGTGCAGTCGACTAACCCCAAGGCCACCCAGCAGCCTGAAGGGAAGAAAAAACAATGTAAGAAGGGTAAGGGGGAGAAAAAACCCACTGATAATGCTGGCGAGGGCACCACGGAAAAATGAAAGGCGAGGTATCCGTGCAACTTGTGCACGGAGGACCACCCGACCCATCTTTGTCCTCGACTTGCAGAGGCCCAAAAGTTCGTCACACAGCAACAACAGGCAGTGCTGACTAATCCCTTTCAACATGGGCAAAATCTAACTCAAGCCTCTGCAAGCACGGGAGGGGGAAATCAAGGACCCCCTCCATCTTCGAACAACCCCACGAATGTATATATGGTGAAAGGTGATGCTTTTCTATCAACTAGAGCACATGCCTATAGTAAATCAAGCACCTCTGAGAAGGGTAAAGAAGCTGAGATACCATCTCTTCCTCTACAGGTCAAGAAGACGTTGGGTGAAACAATGACACACATTCCAAAGGGTGCATTTAAGAAAGCTTCTCACAACCCAAACGCAAGGGCCGCCCGGAATTACTCTGTGGTGGAATATTTATCACAAACCCCTTGTGTGATGTCTGCTTTGGAGGTCCTCCAAAGCTGCCCTGATCAGAGGAAAGCCTTGTTGACGGCTTTAGGCTCTACTGAGACTTGTAACCCGGGTACCATCATGTTAGATACGACTGACTTGAAACCTCATTTTCCTTACCACGTCATGTTTCAGATAGTAGTGGCTCATCCCACAAAAACTTTTACACGGAATATCTTCCGCACGGTGATCGACGAGGGCGCTTCGACTTGTGTTATGTCGTTAGCATGTTGGAAAGCCATTGGTCAGCCCACTTTGTCTCCATCACCTACTCTCCTCATTGCGTTCGACGGCCGTTCTTTCCGACCACATGGCATCGTTCCTTCTTTCCCTGTGCAGTTAGGAGGGAAGACCGTGTGCGTTGAAGTAGAGGTAGTCGATGCTCCCCTCGACTATAATCTCTTGTTAGGTCGGAGTTGGACTTATGCTATGCAAGTTGTGGTTGCTACAATTTTTCGAGTCTTGTTGTTTCCACACGAGGGTCGGATAGTGACCATTGATCAATTGTCCTTCTCTAGACCTGACCCAACTTTGGGGGCATCCACGGTTCCCATGATTGATAATCCCCACCCCGGTGTCGTTAACGTAGGAGTTGGTTTGTGCCCATCATTGATGGTTACCTTCGATTACCCACCTCCTCATGACGATGTCAAGTTTATATCGAATCACCACAAGGCTGAGATTTTTCACGTTTCGTTGTTCCACACGACTTACTTTGAGGATCCGTGGATTCTTCCTTCCCCATCAGCCACGATGGATGAGACAGGGCACTCCGACATGTCCATGCCCTTGTCAGCCGCTGAAGTGGTGTACTCTTTAGTCCAGCAAGCTTCAGCTAACCCTGATCCGACTCCCGCACAAGAGTTGGATCCGCTTCTAGAGCCTATTTGGGCTCAGGGTTCTCTTGCTAGCATCAATTCGTTAGACTTAGTCTTGCCTTCTGACGAAGCAGTAATCGAAGCAATGACTAGTCTGGACAAACCTTGGGAATATCTTCATCACAGATCATATTTCCTCCCAAAGTTAAGCCAAATCAAAGCAGGAGAATTCACCATGACTAGGACTGGAGATAGGTCTTGTCATACTAATCCCTTAGCTACACACAAGATCTATGTTGAGGGTAATATGGCAACCGTTGTTGAAATGATAACTATCAATATCTCTAGAACCCCTGGCGTCATAGACAATGTTTTCGTCGGAGCATACAACTCCCCCGAGGAGATGCCAGGCATCAACCCACAAAGAGTCTATCATGAGCTAACTTTGTTGTTTTTCAAGCTCGCTTTGAGATCCGAAAGCAACATCCGACGAGACTGCATTTATGCTTTTCGATCTCGACCAGATTAACTGAGAAAAGTAACCATTATGGAGTCTTCTTTAAGCCCTTTTCAGACTCCTTAAAGATGAAAAGATTACCGAGTGACCTTGTTTCTTCACACTCGTTAAATTGGTCCAGAAGAACGTTCCTTAAACGGGTCTCCTTTTAAGCCCTTTTCAGACCCTCTAAACATGAAAATATTGCCGAGCGATCTTGTGGCCTTTCACGCTCGTTAAACTGAAATTTGAAGTCACGTCTATCCGATGGTAGTTTACCCCTTTTTCGATCCGGACGGTCAACTGTACGAACAAAGGAATACTCTATTGAATTCCCATTCTTTAGAAGAGTATCCTCAAGTATAATTTTATTCCTTTTTCGGGCCTGAGGGACTAAATTTATGAAAAAGAAACCCCCATGGAGTCCATAGTTAAGCTCTTTTTAGACTCCCTAAAATTGAAAAGATCGCCGAGTGACCTTATTCTTTCACACTCGTTAAAATGGTCCAGAAGAACATTCCCGACGGAGTCCATAGTTAAGCTTTTTTCAGACTCCTTAAAAGTGAAAAAATAGCCGAGTGATCTTGTCCTTTTCACACTCCTTAAAATGGTTTTGAATTGATGTCTAATCGATACTAGTTTATCCCTTTTTCGAACCGACTAGACTATTGTCAAAAAAAGGTACCCCACATGAGTCTCCTTTTATGCTTTTTCAGACTCTCTAAATATGAAAAACCACTGAGCTTACCTTCTCTGGGCTCGTTAAACTTACATCGAAGGACGTTACCATTGTGTGTTCTATCAACCGCATTTGCAAACCTTACCCATCAGCCTTGTAACAGTTTGCTTTTGCGTCTTAACACCTTTGGCCACTGGAGGATTTCTCTCGAGTATCATTTCCCAGAACATCAGTCTTGTCCTTGTGCCTCGAACTTGTATGTTTGCTGTACTCGTTCCTCCGTTGTAACGTAACTATTCCTTTATTCTTTTTCAAAATCATCAAAAAGAACAAAAAAAACAAATATACCCCAAAAAGAGGATGGGAAAAGTATTTTCTTTATTGGCAGCATAATGAGTCGCCCTTGGATAAAGCACATCTGTCCGTTTGATTCATCAGACTATGGGATGTAGTATGACCTTAGGAATCTTTGCTCACTATATAGAGTTGTGTCCTCCACCGTTTGGTTACTCTTCCAAACATATGGAGAGTTTGCATTGCCTCCTGCTTCGTAGACTTATGATTAACAGATATGCTGCCTGAGTCTTATCACGTGTCATTTTGTTGTCCAAGGGAAGTTTTTCACTAAGCCTGAGTCAGCCCCTCTACAATATGTCTCTTATCCACACACCCGACCATCCTGAACGTCCAATCAAGTCTTTGTTCGAAATCACCGAAGCCTTCAGTCCGATCATCAAGATTGTCAAGTCCATAACCGACGAGCCGTCGAAGACCTCTGGGTAGTGCAGTCGTACACTCATATTACACTCCTACCCGAGTTTAGAAGATTTTGAAGTTGTTGCTTGAGCTCTGAAGTACAGCCATCAGGCCGAATCAGCTTATGAGAGATGGATACGTTACATGTATATCTTTCTGATTTCGAGATGTAGCTTCGCTGTGTATTATTCACGGCTACTCTATATAGTTATTTGACATGGATCTACAATGTATTTGATTGGTAGCCATGGTTCTATTTTATCCCGAGCATGGGTATGCCCGCCTCGGTGAGACATTCGTTAATTTGCAGACGACACCTCCTGATTCCTGATTCTTGGGCTCCCTCGTTCAGCATATTAGTACAAATTGGTAAAAGAATTGGTAATGTATTTCGGCCATCAGATGCTCTTCTGACCTCACACATTAGGGGACATCTGTTATAACCCTAAATTGCACCATACATACTTACCTGACATCAGGCCAACTCATTTCCCTTCATTGCCAAAACATCTGCTGAGAAACCTCTTTGAAAATCCCTTTGAGTTAAGTCACACACACCCTAACCCACTACTGCACGCGTTGGAACGCTGGCAGGCCTACTACTGCACGCGTTGGAACGCTGGCAGGCCTACTACATCCCACGTTTACCTAACAAAGCACAAAAACAAGAAAGTTTCCAACGGGACAAAAAGCTATGGGTCAGTTAACTGAAACTCCCAGCCATGCATGGCTGAGAGTTCGTCCAAAACCCTAGCTCCTTCTAGCCTATAAAAGAAGGGGTAGGGGTACTATTTGGAGAAGGAAAATTATAGCAAAGAAACTCTACCCAATTGCCGAATCCATTTGTCCCAACCCTTTAGCCTTTCCTCAAGCTTAAGGAGAATTAAAGCAAAGCAGTTGGAGGACAAAGAAGAGGAGGAGCCCAAGATCAGGATCAAGGAACGGTGGCCGGTCTCAACATTGATTGTAAGTTGATTCATCTTGAAAATAATAAAGAATACTTTTCTCGTCCCAATGCATGAGTTATTTATGATTTGTGCAATTTATGTTTAATTTCTAACCCTCAAGTAGAAAAATAACATGCATGCGTAGTGTTTTTGTCTTGATTGCAGGTTAACTTTGGAAGGAGCAGCGCAAGTAAGTGGACAAAGCGCAACGAAGGATCTACACCAAACATCAGTAAAAAGGTTAGTAGGTCCTTTCCATGCTTGTATGTGAAAAAAGGGTTTTAAGTTTTGGGGTGGTAGGTAAAAAGTGATTTCTTTAAGGTCATGATCTGCATGCAAGTCTAACCCTAGCTTGCTAGTCCGTAGGGTATTATTTCCCAACAACAGGGTCCTATAGGAAATTTCTGGGAATGACAAGCAAATGAAATGAGTAGAAGGGAGAACAAACTATGCTAAATGTAGAGGAAATATGGCTTCTTGGTGAAGTGTCAACACAATAAATTTGATGAATGGTTTATAAAGATGATTCCAATAGTGCATATGATGCAACAGTCAAAATTGGGACAAGGGGAGGAACTATTAGCAGAAGGTCCTAGAGTTACCCCTCCCACCAAGTCAATCATGGGGACCTAGTGGTAAGGCATATTGTGAATTTATTACATGTGATGGACACTTTGACTGTATAGTAGAGTAGTGGACTCAAAATGATTCAACTTATGTTATTTTTTGGTTTTTTAATATATGGTATGTTGATGAACATATATATACATGTGTGTAATGATGAAATGAAAAATGTACAATGTCTGGAATGTACTAATATTCATGAGTGAGTAAATGTAGAATGTAGAATGTATTATATTTACTGATATGCATGTATGATAGTGTAAAAATAATTGCAAAATTGTTATCTTCTTGATGATGCATGTGCTAGATGCCATAATAGGATGTTGTTTGCAATGTTTTCTATAAACCGATTTTGACTATGAGGAATGTGATTGAATGTGATGGATTCAAATGATCACACCAGGAGTCGAACATGCAAATATTTCCTAAACAAGCATGGGTGGAACACACAATACACACCATTTAACTACATTATGAGAAGTTGGAAATATAAACAAACATGACGGTGACAAATTCAATGAAGAATTGAATCAACTAACGAACCTATCACTGCATCATATTCGGCCTGATTATTGGTGGCAAGTCAAACACAAATACCACAAGAATGGTATAGGGTAAGCATGGGGGTTGTTGCACACCAAATTCCCACACTACTAAGTATTGTGCTTATGTATCACATTCTACTAAGTGTTTGATATGAAAATCCTTAGGCACCACTTATTTCTTTACCATATATACATGTAACATCTAACTTCATTCAAAATTAATTTCCTGGTCGTATTAAGGTGATTTGCAGAAAAATGATGATGTGCTCTTTATCCAAAAACTCATAAACTGATGATTAGTTTGCAGAATGATGAGATGACACAACAGAAAATAAAATAACTCAATATATATATATTTTGATGACATATATCACTTCATCCTTAAAGTCCCTTTAGATAACATGACTATTTTTCATCATCTCAAAACACCAATTACATTACAACATGAGCTTACACAAATCCATTTTAATGGACTCTCTTTAATTCCACTACTCAAAATAATAAAATGAGTTCACCATTAGAATCCTTGTGCAATTGTGAGAAATTTGACTTTAAAGTCGACCAAATTCCAAGCTGGCTCAATTTCACCCTCTTCGACACGCAAAATAATGCGCTAAAAGTTCATTAATGGAAATTTGGACTAAGACTTTTACAAATGACCTCTAATCATAAAATAGGCCTCAAATTCATACTCCTCATGGAAAAACAAGACAAATGAGTATAAACATGACTATGTTCCATCAATATACCTCATGGCATACATATCGAGACACACCATATTTCTCCTTTTCTTTAGCATGCAAATCATGACATTCGTACCTCGAGATCCATACCACCTCCTCGAGATCTATGCCTTCCTAAGAATGTGTGTCCCTATAGATTTGTGTCAGGCATTGGGATTTGTGCCCAATAAATAGGGCACAAATGACCCAAACCGGCCCCGTACTATGCGCTGACGTCAACATTATAATAAATATTTTTTGTTGTGATAGTTGTAACAAGGACTAATATTGGCATGTTGGTTAGTGGAGGTTATGGTAAGTCATTTGGCTTAGCGGGAGGTCCGGGTTTCAAAACCTACATAATCTATATATGGTATGTATTTTTTTACATATAAGATTCAATCCAACCCCCCCCTATGGGGCACTTTTTTCGATCCCCAAGCCAACTTGGATTTTTGGAAGGTGCCACGTGGCACCTTCTGATTGGCCCACATGGAAGCCTGTCATTGGTTGACTATAAAAACTTTCCATTACATTATTGACCTGTACTGCCACCTATGTGCGAAATAGGATGTATGAAGGCCACGTGTCACATTTTCAGTGGTGCCACTTGGACCGTACGACCTGCCAAGTCATCCGTACAGATGACACCTGGAAATTTTTTATTGGCCCAAATGGAACCCTAAAAAATACATTTCTAGGTGACATGTGGCACGCTTGGGTGCTACCACATGTTCATGCTGATCTCACCCTGATTATACGGATATGACACATGTCCCTTTGAATATTGACTTTTTACCTATTTGACTCGAACTTTGACCAACCATAATGTTTGCATATGAACTCCATTTGAGGAAATTTTTACACCGTTGGAAAAATATCTCTGAGCTCTATGCATTGATTTCCTCTTCTTAGTCATTTGAGATGGTTAAATTTTGAGCTTTTATGGATCCTCTGGGACCTCTGTGAGCATTCTAGATCCTCGTGGACCTCTATGAGGGTTCCTTAGATCCTCCTAGATTGCACCTTCCCACTGGATAATTTTAGGAGCTCTAAAAGTATAGATATTCAACAACTTAGTGATGATAACTCACTCTTCCATCTTGCTGAATATTTTGGAATTTAGTCTTCATCTTGGATCTCTGATCCTAGGTATTAGATCAATGTACTTTTGTCTGCTACTCTGGAACATGGCTCTGACTGTGGCTTATGGCACTATCTCTAATAGATCTAGTCATGTCTCATAGATTCCCTGACAAAAAAAATTCTTGTTCACTGAATCTTTGCAATACCTGTATCTTGTATTCAACATCCACTACCATCTCCTATTCTATTGAAGATAGTCTATCTCAGCCAATATGAAACCAAGTCGAATGTTGATCTATGCCTTGCCCTTTTGGACTCACTGTTCCTATATTGCTGATGTATTTGTAGGAGTATCTGAATGAATTCCTTGTATATTACTTCTCCTACCTTGAAAACAACTCGATCTGTATTGTTACCATCTGTACTTGACTTGCTTTTGCTGAAGGTATACATCCACACGAACATGACATAATATTTTAAAGATGCTTATAGCATGCACCTTTATGCCTCTTATTTCTGAAGAGGATTATTTCTCCTTTACCAACTCTAGAAAGTTTTTCATTATATTGATGCCCTTCCTACTTTCGATCTACATGCTCCAACTTCCTTCATCCTTATGTTCCTTTGCCTTTGGTTCTTCATAATCAAGAATGATAACTTAGACAATTAGATCAATATGTATCTCTTTAGTTGATGACAAGACAATACAATTGTCTATACTATTTTATAAAGGATTAGAAATATTTATAACGAGGTTCCTCTCACTCTAAAACAAAGTGGCTATATAGAAATCCTTTTTGCAAGATTCCTCTAACTTAGAATGAAACAACTGTATAGAAATATATGTAACACGATTCTTCTCACTTCTAACAATATGCTATCTAGAAATCCCTTTAACGAGATTCCTCTCACTCTTAACATCATATAAGGTGGCAATATAGAAACTCTATTACAAAATTACTCTCACTCTTATCAACATATAAGGTGGAAATATAGAAATTTTATAGAGTTCCTCTCACTCTTATAATTTACAATGAGTGGTTTACAAGCCTTCTAATAGACTTGTAGGAGATATCATCATATGCATATCACATTTACAAATATACATATTTACAATGAAATATTTAGATGGTTTTCTTATGGACTCATTCTTCCCATTGTATTGGGAGGAGTCTCGCAGTTTCCCACCTCTGGAAATGCCTCTGATGCTGATGTTGAATCTGACATTGAATCTGATGCAGACTAAGATGTTGAATCTAAGAAAAAATTAGACCAAACTATAGGCCTTCCCAGTAACCTATATAACCTCTCCTTTTGAACACCAAGCACTATTGTTGTATCTGGAGTAGCTTCCCTTGAATACACAAGTACCTAGTCATTCTTAAATGAAATTGCATAACCTTCATCTTCAAATGTCGCAACTGAGAGTAGGTTTACTTTTAAATATGGAACATATAACATATTCTCTATTCCCAGAAATCCTCTCGAATCGAGTTGGAATCTTACATATCCATACCCCATTATTGCTTGTTTGGTGTTGGTTCCAGATCCCACATAGCAATCCATGTTAGATTCTGATAAAGTAAGAAATACTGATCTCATCCCGGTCATGTGGCAAGATGAGCCACTGTCCATGAATCATTCCTCTATGTATTCATATATCACTTTTCCAAGACCATCCATAAGGAAGTATTCTTTCTCAAATCTTTTAGTAAGACAATTAACTTCATATGGAGTTGTTGCTTGCCTTCTTGCAAGTTCCTTTACATCTTTCATGTTTTTCTTCAGACATAAGTTCTGGTAAAGTGTCCAACACTTCTCAATATGATGTCCACTCTTATGACTATAAAATCATAGTGTCTTATTACCATCTTGGAACCACGATCCCTTTTTATCATTCCCCCATTTCCTTTTCTTTGAGAAATTATCTTTACCTTTAGCCTTCTTCTTGGAGGGCTTATCTTGCACATATTGTCTTCTTCTACACTTCTCCACATCATGGTTACCAATTCCACAACAAGCACATGGATATCTGGACACTTACCAGTGCGAAAAGTCTTCATTCCTTCTCCTATAGCATGCACATCTTTCTATGGATATTTCTTACACATGTTACCTTTCTCTAGATTAGAATGTAAGACTAACTATTTATGAAGTTCTTCTTCATTTAAAGTTCTCCTTTCTTTAGATATCCTCAAGCATTCTCCATCTTGATGGGAAAACGAATAATATGATGTGTCATCTTTCTTGATCATGCGTTTTAAAAGAGGTAGCCCTTGTTGCATCATAGACTTTACATTCTTAGCCTGCCAATCATCATAGATTGGTATTGATGGTGCCAATACATGGTTCCTGATCTGCAAATTTCTTTCCAACTCATGAAAAATACCTTTATGGAATTCCTCATGACATATTAGTCAATCTTGCAACCTTTGCTTCTCCTCCTCAAGATCTTGTAACTGCATTCTTAACTCAGAATTCTCCTTCTAGATTTGATGATTAATGTTCTTTTGTAGCCTCAAATTCATGAGAGATTTACTCATTTTTTCCTCTTGATAAGAGCCTTCAAAATATTTACCAATTGAATTCTTGGATCTCATCTCACATCAACAACTTGTAAATGCACGTCAAAACTAGCTCTGATACCACTTGATCTAAATATCCTTAGACACCACTTATTTCTTTACCATATATACATGCAACATCTAACTTGATTTAGAATTAATTTCCTGATTGTATTGAGGTGATTGCATAAAAATGATGATGTGCTTTTTATCCAAAAACCCATAAACTGATGATTAATTTGTAGAATGATGAGATGACACAGTAGAATATAAAAGAACTAAATATATATATATATTGATGACATATATCACTTCATCTTCAAAGTCCCTTTAGATAACATGATTGTTCTTCATCATCTCAAAACACCAATTACATTACAACACGGGATTACAAAAATCCATTTTAATGGACTCTCTCTAATTCCACTACTCAAAACAAGAAAATGAGCTCACCATTAGAATCCTTGCGAAATTCTAAGAAATTTGACTATAAAGTTGACCAAATTCAGAATTGGTTCAATTTCACCCTCTTCGGCACACAAAACAATGCATTAAAAGCTCATTAATGGAAATTTGGACTAATAATTTTACAAATGACCTCTGATCATAAAATAGACCTCAAATTCATACTCACGGAAAAATGAGAAAAATGAATATAAACAAGACTATGTTCCATCAATATACCTCATGGCACACATATCGACACAAACTATATTTGGCCTTTTCTTTAGCATGCAAATCGAGACATACGTACCTCAATATCCATACCACCTCCTTGAGATTTGTGCCCACCACAGAATGTGTGTCCCTTGGGATGTTTGTCAGGCATTGGGATACATGCCCAAAAAATAAGGCGCGGATGACCCAAACCGACCCTGTACTATGCGTTGACGTCGACATTATAATAAATATTTTCTATTGTGTTAGTTGTAACAAAGACTAATATTGGCATGTTGGTTAGTGGAGGTTAAGGTAAGTCGTTTGTCTTAACGAGAGGTCTGGGGTTCAAAACCCACAGACTCTATATATAGTATGTATGGGGTTATAAATAAGATTCGATCTGACCGCCCCCGTATGGGGCACATTTTTCGATCCCCAAGCCAACTTGGCTTTTTGGAAGGTGCCACGTGGCACCTTCTAATGATCCCATGTGGTATCCTGTTATTGGTTGGCTGTACGAACTTGACACATCATCACTGACCTGTCGTGCCACCTATGTGCCACGTAGCATGTATTGAGGCCATGTGTCACCCTTTAAGTGGTGCCACATGGACCGTACGACCTGCCACATCATCCATACAAACGACACATGGAAAAAGTTTATTGGTCCAAATGGACCCCTAATGTAACGTACCCAACCACTGAAGCTGGGTCACGTCTTGCAAAAACTCTCTTGTCATCAACTCTGATACCACTTTAGTAATATACCTACCCTCCAACTAAGCAACAATACATGCAGAATACACATAACATGAATACTTCTGCTAATTAAAGCAATTCTTTTACCGTTAGCTTATTTTCCTGTAGCTTATAGCTATGAATAGAAACAGATTTAGCTACTATATTTAACCATAAAATAGAAGCATCTACAACATGCTAATAATCAACATGAATTGCAGTTAAACAACTCATTACAACAACATAAAATCACTTCCAAATACATAAAGTTCATGCACAAAAATTAAATACATAATTTAACATAACAAAAAGACAAAACACTCATCCTTGCACAATAGTTGTGCAACCATCTGCCTGGGACGAGCGTTCCAACCAACCATAGACCGACTGTTCCAAATATTAATAGCCAGTCACCCCCAAGTTGAGGCTATCAGTCCACAAAAGAGGGTGGTCTCTCACAGTCCAATCACAACTCATAAAACTCTCATCCCAATTGATATTTTCTTACAACTATCCCAATTTTTCCACTAGCTCTCTTCCTCTTGACCTGTCCAACCTAAGGAATGCACCATTCTTTTATCAAAGTTAACCCAAGGGATGTACCATCCATTTATCAAGGGTAAACAAGGGAATGGGCCATTTTCTTATCAAGGTCTCTCTGGAACAAGAATCTAGGAATCTCTTAGCTGAGAACTCAAGGAAGACTATCAACTACTACTAGGAAGACTATCAACAAACCAACAACAACTACTTTCTATTTCAGTGCAACTCACATAGGAGTTCACTCTTCAGTCCTGACAACCTAGATTTTTTAGTCTTCCAGCTCCAATTTGCTCCAGTTACACTCTAGTTATGCTCCATAATTCACCCTCCATGGCCGCACCAGCTCCAAGATCTCTTCTTCTCTCCCCTGGTTCTCATGCACAAAACTTGACTAACTCTCCCCTGCAACACTCTTTCCCTACCAATTTCCTCTCTTTTTGTTCCTATCTTGACTCACACTCTTCCCCAAACTGATTGTACTTAACCCCCATATTCCCAATAACTATGGGATATGACCACTCACACCCACCCTTTTACATGTATTCAATGATTGGATTTTGGAAACACTCAATCAAAAAAGGGAAGGTTCATATACAAATAGAAATTTGGGAAAAATGGTTTAAAATTTTATACATGGGTAATTCCCCCTTGGACCCCTCTTGGTCATTATCCTAGATACTCCCCTCTATTGTGGATTAATTCAGCTCCCCATATCTTGTCCATGTCCCCTGAGCAGTTGGCTTCATATTTTATTAATACAACAAAATAAAATTCGCATATTACATTGCTTGGTCATAGCCACATATTATATCTACATAATCATTAATTAAACTCGAGATTATAGCGGGGATGTTACATTCCCCCTCCCCTATAAATGTGCTCCATCCTTGACGCACTCTATGTCGATATACATATATGCAAACTTACATCACAATACTTAGAAAATACAATTCCACAATTTTACAATTCTAGCAGCAGCTCCAACCAAAATCTCATGTTCCTCTCAACTCGCCGACCCAAGGAATGCACCATTTTTTTATTATCAAGGATAACCTAAGGAATGAGCCATTCTTTTATCAAGGTCACCAACACAGTTGGCCAGGACTTTGAGATGTGGTTCTGGAACTCTAGCTGCTCAAAATAGAGTCTTGCATTCTGTCTTCTTCAAAACTGTAAAAAATTTGCGGGTATTCCGCCCGCATGTTTTCTTCATGCTCCTATGTAGCATATTCAAGAATGTAGCAGGTCCATTGAACATTTACCATCCCTATGGATTTGTTCCTGAGAAATCTGAATTTCTGGTCCAGGATGCGTACTGGTTCCACCCAAAAATCTCCTTCATGCTTCACCTAGATCACATTCCAATCAATGACATATTAGTATTAGGTATATACTTTTTAAGTAATGATACATGAAATAAATTATGAATACACATTGATGCACGTAAGGAAAACATGTATGCTACAGGCCCAATCCTTTCCAGGATTTCGAATGGCCCACAATATCTTGCTAACAACTTCGGGCAACTTCCTAATCTTAGTGAACTTCTCTTTGCATTTACTTTTAAGAACACATATTGTCCCACTTTAAAATATCCGAAAACGTTGTTCCCGTTTGCATAAATTTTCTGCCTATACTAGGAAGCCTTCAAATCCTGCTTTATCTTTGCCATCTGATCTTCCATTTCCTTTAGCAATTCTGGCCCAACAACTGCTCTGTTTGCTAGATTATCCCAACTCTTTGGTGTGTTGCATTTTTTACTATACAATGCCTCAAATGAACTCATTTTCAATGAGGCCTAATACCCGTTATTGTAGGAAAATTAAACTAAATGGACATAATATTCCCACTTTGATGGCTCATCAATCACATACATTCTAAGCATGTCCTCAATTATCCTGTTAGTCCTTTTTGTTTTCCCATCTAACTTTGGATGATATGATATAATAAGATTTAAATTTGTTCCAAAGCCCTTGAACAAACCTTTCCAAAATTGGAAGTAAACTTTGGATCTCTGTCTGAAACTATTTCCTTAGGCACTCCATGTATCCTAGCAACTTCTCTCATATAAATATCTGCAATATTTTTTGCCTTTTGTGTAGTCTTTATTGGAATAAAATGTGATGTTTTAGTCAATTTGTCCACCACCACCATGATGGAATCATGTTGCTTCACTGTTATAGGAAGCTTAGTAATAAAATTAAACATGACAACTTCCCACTTCCACTCCGGAATGGGAAATGGTTGTAGAAAACCTACTGGGTGTCTATGTTCTGTCTTTACTTTTTGGCATTCCATACATCTGGCTATGTAATTAGCCACTTCTTTCTTCATTCCTGCCAAAAATATTGGCTTCTTACTGCTGCAATTGTTTTCTAGTATACTAGGTGACATGCATATGTCACATTATGCATCTCTTCCAGCACTGTGTTTTTCATCTCACTCGAATTCGACACATACACCTTACCTTTGTACATGAGAATTCCATCTTCTTTCAACTCATAATAATTAAATTTTTATGAGAATGTCTCTTTTATTTTTATGAGAATGTCTCTTTTTATTTTTATGAGAATGTCTCTTTTATTTTTAAATAATTCTGATATGAATTTGTTATTACAACAATTTTGTCTTTTGGATCTATCTTGTACATGCTAATGGATGCAATATGCACTTCATGAGCTCTCCCACTAAGTGCATCAACCACTTAATTTTCCTTTCCCTTTATGTGCTTAATTTCGAAGTCACATTCACTCAGAAATTCCAACCATCTAGTTTTTCTAGCATATAGTGTTGGTTGTCCAAACAAATGCTTCAGAACACAATGGTATTTCCTTAGCTCGAATTTCTTACCGATAAGGTAATGTCTCCACATTTTTAATGCATGTACAATCACTACTAACTCTAAGTCATGTGTAGTATAATTCCTTTCATGCTTTTTTAATTTTTTGGACTCATAGCATACCACATGATCCTTTTGACTAAGGACTCCACCAAGCCCTTCCTTGCATGCATCAATGAACACAACAAAATCTTCATTTGTATTTGCAATCTTCAATATTGGTGCACTTATCAATATTCCCTTCAACTGTTGAAAACTCTCTTCACACTTGGAAGTCCATTCAAATTTCACTCCCTTCTTTTGCAAAGAAGTGATTGGACTTGCAATCTTTGAAAATCCTTTTATGAATATTCAGTAATAGTTAGAAAGACCCATGAATGATCTAACCTCAGTCACATTCTTTGGTACTAGCCATCCTCTAATGGCCTCTATCTTATCGAGGTCAACTTCTATCCTTGTTGCTGATATTATATTCCCCAAGTAGTGAATCTTCTTTTGGTAAAATATGCACTTACTTAGATTAGCATATAATATGTTCTCTCTTAAAACTTTCAATACCATTCTTAAATGCTTCTTATGTTCCTCTTCTGTGTTTGACAACACAAGTATTCCAACATATGATGAACACCTTCAGTAACCACTCACATAACTAGATCAAAGATCAACACACCGATGTTTTCATGTGGTAAAACCCCTACGGGGAAACATCCCCGAACCCAGCCAACGCGGCCACTTGGAGCAGTTTATTAATGCAAAGAAAAAGATTACAGGGAGATTTTACAAGAGAGTTTCTCATAATCGATCATCGTCAAATGACCCTCCATGCTCTTTAAATAGAGATCATGGACCAATCGGGTCTTAAGCCATAGATCAATGGCCATTAATATCGAGGAGAGTATGAACCGTCAGATCACTCTATGTTGGAAACATATCATGACCATCGGATTTCCTAACTACAAATGCATACTAATGAATACTAAAGAAACATACTTTTACCTAATGACACATTAGACCAAGTAGATCTTAACTAACCCCCAAGTGTCTAAATATCCTAACATACCCCCTTAAGAACAACTTGGGATAGGATTGAAGGATTTACAATAGTGACACAACATGAGAAGGAAGGAGGCATTAGAGCCTATCCCCACTTAATGACAACTTCCTGAACTCCTAACATAGATCGAAGCTTGGAAAACTTCACTTCTGTAAGAGACTTTGTGAAAATGTCTGCAACTTGATCTTTTGTAGGGAAAAAGAGCACTTCAATAACTTGATCATGAATGAGATTTCTGATGAAGTACATGTGTAGATCGATGTGTTTGCTACGCTGATGTTGAACTGGGTCTTGGCGAGCTTGATGGCACTCCGATTGTCACACCAAAGGCTGGTCGGATGCTAGTGCTGGAATCCAAACTCTGAAAGGATCTATTGAAGCCACAGGGCTTCCTGACTTGCATTTACCGCTGCTTGATACTCTGCTTCTGCTAAAGAAAGTGCAATAGCCTGTTGTTTCTTACAGGCCCAAGTGACAGGTCCTGAACCAAGGTTGAAAACATAACCTGTAGTAGACTTCCGATCATCAGGGTCACCGGCCCAATCTGAATCAGTGAAACCAACCAATAAAGGAGTCCCTCCTGAACTGTAATGTATCCTGAACTGAACTGTACCATGAACATAGCGAAGTATCCTTTTAGCTGCTTTCCAATGGATTTCATGGGGTGTTTGCATATATCGGGCAACAAGATCAACTAACAGACGGTACAGGGTGGCATCAACTTCAGGAGAAGTACAAGTGACAGAAAGCTTGACTCCAGTCTGGAAATGAGAAGGGGTTGGCTTACAACCATCCATGTGAAAGCGACTAAGAAGGTCACAAGCATACTTAGACTGGGAAAGAGAAATTCCTTCATTAGTTTGCAAAACTTGGAGGCCAAGGAAATAATGCAAAAATCCTAAGTCTGTCATTTCAAATTTCTTCTTAAGGCTAGTTTTCACATGGTTTAAAAGCTTTGAGTCACTACCAGTAAGGATAAGGTCATCAACATAAAGGACAAGGATTATGAGATGGATTCCTACTTTCTTGGTATAGACATTAGGATCAGAATGACATCTAGAGAATCTAGTGGCAATAAGAAAGCTATACATTTTGGCATAACAAGCTCAGGTATCTTGCTTGAGACCATAAAGAGATTTCTTGAGGTGAAAAATAAGGCTAGAGTCATTTCGGACATAGCCGGGAGGTTGTTCCATGCAGATTTATTCTTGCAAATCTTCGTGTAAGAAGGTGGATTTAACATCCATCTGATGGACCTCCCATTTATGTGA
>ML776563.1:1777789-1818996 GCA_009831015.1 Picea engelmannii
TAGTCAATTCCTTCAACTTGGGAAAATCCTTTGGAAACTAACCGAGCCTTGTGTCTTTCAACACTTCCATCTGATGCATACTTAGTTCTGTAGACCCATTTTCATCTAACAAGTTTTCTTCCTTTTGGAAGAGGTACAAGATCACAAGTATCATTTGCCATTAAAGAACGATACTCTTCATTCATTGTTGTATCCCAATCTGGATGACCTGAAGCTTCTGTAAATGTCTCTGGATCATGAGTTTCTGAAACTTGAGCCATAAGAGAAGAGGCTCGCTGGAACTGTGAACGTGTTCGATGCTGATCTGAAGGATCACATACAAGATCACCAACTGTTTCTCGTGTTGAACGAACCCATCTAGGAAGCGGTGGAGCTGGTGCTGGTTCAGGTTCAAAGGACTCATCTGGAGGAGGGTGAGCATGTGGAGGTGGATTTTCATCCTCACTATCATCATCTGAAGAAGAAACCAGATCATAAGAAGGCACAAACACCGAAGATGGCTCGCAGGCCGAAAAAGGCACAATCGCCGAATTAGGCTCGCAGGCCAAGAGATTTTCTTCAAATTTGACATCTCTTCTAATAATAATTTCATTACAATGTGATTGAAGAAGTCTGTAACCTTTGACATCTTCAGAATAACCAACAAATATACACTTCTCACTTTTAGGCTGCAATGCTTTCCTTTTCTTATCAGGAATGTGAGCCCATGCTATACTACCAAATACACAAAAGTGACTTACATTTGGTTTAATTTTAGTCCAAGCTTCTTTCGATGTTATATTTTTAAGAGCCTTTGTGGGAGTGCGATTTACTATGTAATTTGCACAGTTGATGGCTTCCACCCAATACTTTAGACTTAATTCGTTAGATTGGATCATACAATTAGCCATTTCTTTTAATGTGCGGTTCTTTCTCTCAGCAACAACATTTTGTTGTGGTGTATATGGAACAATGTGTTGCATTTGGATTCCCTTTGTAGTGCATTTGCTTGTAAAATTATTGTTCACATATTCGCCCCCATTATTTGTTCTCAACCTTTGAATTTGATGTCCAGATTACTTTTCTACAAGGGCCTTGTAGGTCAAAAACTTGTCAAAAACTTCACTCTTGAGTTTTAAGAAGTAAACCCAAGTATGTCTGGAAAAGTCATCAATGAAAGTTAAGAGATACTTGCACCCAGAAAAAGGAGAAGAAAGTGGACCACACAAATAACTATGAACAAGCTGCAAAGGACCCGAGGTGTGCCAAGAGGCATGTTTGTCAAAACTATCCCGATGATGTTTGTCGAGAACACAACCGACACAAACAACATCTATGCATGAAACAAGAGGAAGACCAATCACCATATGTTGATTAGATAGTTGTTGCAATGAGAGATAGTTTAGATGACCAAACCGCTCATGCCAAAGTTTGCTCAAGTCATCGCTATGAGCAACAAAAACTGATGACCCAAAGTTGTCAAACTTGTACAACCTGGTAATATCATCAACAATTGTTGCAAGAACATGCTTAGGATATTTTAGATCCTTGATTACAACTTGGTGAGGTGAAAACTCGACGGTTTTACCTTCACCTGAATGAGTGATTTGATATACTGATAGAAGGTTACAAGAAAGACTTGGAACACATAATACATCATTGAAATGACCATTATCTACTTGAACTGTTCCAGATCCTACAAGACTAAGATATCTATCATCACCAACAAATATTTTCTTGGTGTTACATTCATTTAGAGCAGAAAATATGGCTTTATCCTTAGCCATATGATAAGATGCTCCTGAATCAATAAGCCACTCACCAGAAGAAGAAGTAGTAGTAGAATTTGAATTGAACGAGAAACCAGAAGCAGAAAGTGCATGTTTGTGAGAAGAAGAAGTAGAATCAATACTGATGTTTTGCTTCTTCATCGTTGCTTCTAAAGCTGCCATCTTCTTGAAACATTTGGACTCATCATGACCATCTTTATCACAAAAGTTGCAATGTATGTTAGTATTCTTACTTTTATATTTTTCTCCTTTGTCACCAGTAGGAGCTGAAGCTGTCTGAGCAGGTTTGGGACCCTTATGTTGTTTGTTGTTGTAGCGAGGATGTTGCTTCTTGGGATACTTGGGTTTATCTTTTTGCTAGACAACTAAGGCTTTGTTGGAGGGACCTGCAGTGTTGATCACTCAAAATTGTACAAGCTTGTCTTCCTCTCGAATCAAAGAAGCACAAAAGGACTCAAGAGTGGGTTTTTCATAAGCTTCTTCCCCTAGATCCTCTCTCATGGCATAAAAGGTAGATACAAACACAAAATATGCACTACCTAGCTTAGAAAGAATAAGATAGATGCAACACTCATCCTCCATCTTTATCTTACAATCTTCACATAAAATTCTGAGTGTTTTAAACCTAGATAGATAGTCTCCAAGACAAGAAAAATCATTTGGACTCAAGGTTAGTATTTGATTTTCTAACTGTTGTGCTCGAATAATATTGAGTTTATCAAACACAGATTCAATCGTGTTCCAAGCTTCTTTGGGGTCATCAATATCTTGAAGGTGGTACCTTAAATCATGAGAGATGGAAATTTCGATTAGTCCACGTGCTTCGTCATTCCTATTATCCCACTTGGCTTTCTTATCAACATTAGTGAGTGCTTTTTCCTTTCCCAAGGTAATCCGGTACAAGCCTTTACTTCTTAATAAATCTTCCATATGAGATTTCCATTGGAAGTAGTTGTTGCTGGTAAGTAAGACAATACTTGTAGAAGCCATATTATATATGCAGATAATATGGATTTAAAAACTGAAACTGATGATCTGGATGGAAAAATCTCGAAAAGTTATGTGGTTTAAAAAAAAATGGCACTGAAAACGGACTTCCGATGTTAGAGTTATGCCCTTTTTAAAAAGGCACAATCGGTAACCAAATGACCACGTAATTGTGTAAGTTGCTTTATGAAGTGACCCACTTTTATAAAGAGAAGTGGGGATCACTTTTACAATGGAGTTACTTTATAACAGAAAAGTTGCATGCAAAATAAATAACTGTAAAATAAAATATTAAAGCTACTTATAGTGATTCACTTTTATACTTGAAGTGAAATACACTTTACAATTTTAGCATGAACTTTTTCAAAAAAGGTAACAAAAGAGAGACTTGAACTCAAGACCTCTTACTTAATAAGGCAACTTTTAACCAAATGATCTAGCAAAACATATTGTAATGTTCAGAAGGAGGATTGTTGTTGTTGTTGTTGTTGAAGACGGTCTTGGAGAGCGTGCTAAAAAAAACTCTTTTCACACAAGAAAACAAATTTCGCTTCTCGATGACAACAAGGGTTAGATCTTGGTTAGCTTACCCGAAAGATGCACCTTTTCCTATATATTTCTGATTTTCCGAGATCGCACAGGGTGCGGGGAAAAGAGAATACACAGATCTAAAAGTGTAGCAACTTGGAAATAAATAAAACAAAACCGAAATAAAACCAAAATACTACTCTGCAAAAATTTTAAAAAATGTGTATTCAAGCTTTATACCTCTAGATCTGACTGTAATGGCCGTATCTTGGAAAAACGGAAACCTTTTCGAGTGAAACAAAAAGTGTTCTTGAATGAAACGAGCACTCTAGATGCAATGGAATAGTCCTCTTAGCCCAGCAATGTACGTAAATGATAGAAAGTGGAGATGAGGCAACTCAAGTTCACGATCTTGATCTACAACATGAGCGGGTCTTCAAATAGGCTCTGATACCATGTTCGAAAACACATGTATTCCAACAGAGGAAGAACACCTTTAGTAACCACTCACATAACCATATCAAAGATAAACACACCGATGTTTTCACGTGGTATAACCCCTACAGGGAAACATCCACGACCCCAGTCAACGCGGCCACTTGGAACAGTTTATTAATGCAAAGAAAAGATTACAGAGAGATTTTACAAGAGAGTTTCTCACAATCGATCATCGACAAATGACTCTTCATGCTCTTTAAATAGATATCATGGACCAATTGGGTGTTAAGCCATAAATCAATGGCCGTTAAGATCGAGGAGAGCATGAACCGTCAGATCACTCTCTGTCAGGAACATATTGTGACCGTCGGATTTCCTAACTACAAATGCATACTAAAGAAACACACTTTTACCTAATGACAAATTAGACCAAGTAAATATTAACTAACTCCTAAGTGTATAAATATCCTAACATTATGACTTAGAATAGATGAGTATATCATCTAGGAACACAATCACAAACTTGTCCAGGTATTCCCTAGACACTTCATTTACCAGACACATAAAAAATACTGAGGCATTTGATAGCCCAAATGGCACTACCATGAATTCATAATGCCCATATCTTGTTCTAAATTCTATCTTGTTGATGTCTTATTTCCTTATCCTTACTTGATGATAGCCTGATCTCAAGTCAATCTTTGAAAATATTCTTGCACCTTTCAGCTAATCAAACAAATCATCAATTCCTGGTAAAGGATACTTATTCTTTATGGTAACCTTATTAAGTTGCCCGAAATCAATACACAACCTTAAGGTTTCTTTCTTCTTCTTTACAAAAAGAATCGGGGCTCCCCAAGGTGACACACTTGGGTGTATATACCCCTTTTTTAAAAACTCTTCAAACTGCATCTGTAACTCCTTCAATTCTGGTGTACCCATTCTATATGGTTTCTTGGACACTGGGCATCTCTTAGTGCTAAATCAATAGAGAAATCAATGTCTCTCGTGGGTGGAAATGCGATAATTTCTCTAAAAATGTCTTCCAAATACCCCAAAATCGGATGGTTTTTAATGTTTTCCACCTTATCTTTGGCTTCCTCCTCCATATGGGCTTTAAACATTTGAAATCCCTTCCTGAAGCTCTTCTTCAACTGCATAGCCTTGTTGCCCTTCCTCATCAAGACATGTGATTGTCTTGTTGTAACAGTCTAGGATAACATGATGTTTTTCCAACCAATCCATGCCAGTTAGACAATCATATGAACCCAATGATATTATGTTTACATCTACCTTCGTGTTGAGTCCATTCATGTCTATTTGACAATCTTTAACCAATTCATTGATCTTTCTCTTAGCCCCCATGGCTAACTGAACTAACTAAAATTTCTTATGCTTACTTATTTTCAAGTGGAATATTTCAACAATGTTAGCATTTATGTAACAATAGCTAGCTTCATAATCAATTAAAATCGCTATGGGATGGTTATCAATCTTACCTTCAACTTTGATCATGGGGGATTGATATCCTTCCTGCTTGTTGTCCAAGTTTGCATAAATCCTTGGCATATTTCCTCCCATGTCTTCCACTGTTTCAGCCTCCTGATTGTTGTGGAAAATACTCATTATTTCTCCTTTATGAGGGAAGTCCTTATATAGTCGATTCCCTTCACATCCCCAAAATTGAATAGGCTGTTGTCTTGGCCTTTTCCCAAATGAATCTGCATTTTTTTATATCATTTTGGGTTGCCTGGCCTTGCTGATTGGCTTGGGAGTTATTTCTGAAAAAGGGTGGCTTAAAACCTTCCCGCCTTTGATCCCTTTTCCCTTTAATCTTGTCATTCCAAGCCTTTTTGGAACACTGGCGCTCCTTTTCTTTGCTCATAAAGGTGCCTTTCTTTCCTTATGGTTTCTTCCAAGGTATTGGGGTTATCATATTGAATCTTGTCACTATAGAAGTAGGGTAACCCACTTAGAAACCTCTAGATTTTAACCTTCTCATCCTTGATGAAGTCAACATACTTCAACAATTCAAAGAACTGCTTCTCATATTCCTCCATTGTCATGGTTCTCAACTTGAGTTCAAAGAACTCTTTCATATTTCTCTCATAGTAATGCTCAGACAAATATTTCTATTGGAAATATCCTTTGAACTTCCTCCATGAGATTATTTTCTCATCGAGGTTCTTGGCTTGCTTAAGTTGGTCCCACCACATGGATACCTTTCCTTGCAAGTGGTAGGTGGCAATCCTAACTTCTACCCAGGATGGGTAGTCATATAGCTGAAAATATTTCTTCATTTCCAACAGCCAGACCTTTGCCTCTTGTCCTTTCTTGTGCTCACTATTGAAAGTAGGTGGCTTTATTTTCATGATTTCACCTTGCAAGATGTCTACCCTAGTCCTTATTTTTTTCCTTCGAACATGAGACACACTTGGGTTGCTCCTTGGCCTTGAGCTTGCATGAGTTATCCTAGTGGACCTACTTGGATAATGATGGCGTCTGCTCATGCTTCTTGAACGCCTATCGTTTCCATGATCACCCCTTTTGCTATGGAATTTTAATGTTGATACTTGTATAACAATAGCCGCTTGTTTGGTGCCAGAATCCTTGTTAACTTGCTTATGAAACATATTTAAGCTATGAAGTATCTCTTCTTGAGCCTTTATAATCCTTTCATTATCAACCCTATAAATCTGCACTTCCCTATGAAGACTTCTCATAGTGACAGACCCTTTACTATCTCTCCTTCCATTTGAATCTATCTCAACATTCCCCATGCTGTCATGCAGACCTATGAACTATTCCTGATGGCTTTAAGATCCTTGAGAATCTTCCATAACTCTAGTCCTCATATAGGAACTAAAGTCTCTTTATGTACTTCTAATTCTGCAAGAAATTTGCATGTAATAATTATTGTTAGAACATGCATATTATAAAACATTTTTTTGATGAGAATACATGTTTACTTCTTCATCAATTTTTGAAGGACACATTGAACTAATTCAAAATTTGATTTTCTTGATGCATTCCTCCCAGAAACAACTTTCAAACGACTGGAAACTTTCCCAAAATTGAGCTTTGGTTTGAAAGCTATAGCCCTCCGAAGTTCTTGTACAAGTATACAACATCTTTGGAGACCTGAAGTCCCGAATTCTTCTTCATTGATCTATCTTAATGGATTCATTGTGGATCTAAGTCACATTTCTTCTTCATACCTTCCATGAACCCACCACCAACACTTAGTTTCTTTTTCCTTCACGAAATCGTGGAGTTATAAACTTGTAACCTTCTTTCATAAGTTCGTCTGAAAAGTCTCAACACTTAGTCATTTTTCCACTTCTTTGCGGACTCACAGACTCATAATAAGTCCCAACACTTAGCCATTTTTCCATCTTCGTGGACTCGTGGAATCACATACTCACAATCTTGTAACATTCCTTTCATAAGTCCATCTGAAAAGTATCAACACTTAGTCATTTTTCCACTTCTTTATGGACTCGCAGAATCTTGGACTCATAATATTGTAACCTTTATTTCATAAGTCCGTCCGAAAAGTTTCAACACTTAGTCATTTTTCCACTTCTTTGCGGACTCACAGACTCATAATATTGTAACCTTTCTTTCATAAGTCCATTCGAAAAGTCTTAACACTTGACCATTTTTCCACTTCTTCAGACTCACAGACTCAACCTTTATTTCATAAGTCCATCCGAAAAGCCTCAACACTTAACCATTTTTCCACTTTTTTCATCCTCGCAGACTCGTAGACTCACAGATTCATAATGGGACAAACTTCCAAGATCTTATTGCAGTTTCGTGGGACTGACAATTGGTTTGGCACATGAATCCACCTCACCTGCCAACTATAATCCCGTCCAACATGTACCTTCCACCATGGTATAACCTATATTTCTTCTACCATGTCAGTTGACATGTGGCCTCCATGCCATGTTGATATCATCGTACGAAAAAATACCCAATTTTTTTCGATTTGCTTATTTTTGAGATTTCCGAAGGGACTCATTTCTTCACATTTCCCTTGAAATTCCTCTCAATTTTTACGACAGTAATTTCAACAAACAAACTTAAGACATCCTTTTTCTGAGATTCCGTCAAACAATTTGTTTTCATAGTCTGTAATTTTCACTTCTGTGTTCCACTAATTGACCCATCCAGGCTCAGTGTTGAAAACTGGGCTCTGATACCACTTTTTAATGTACCCAACCACCAAAGCTGGGTCACGTCTCGTAAAAAATCTTTTGTCATCAACTTTGATACCACTTTAGTAACGTACCTAGCCTCCAACTAAGCAACAATACGTATAGAATACACATAACATGAATACTTCTGCTAATTAAAGCAATTCTTTTATTGTTAGCCAATTTTCCTGTTGCTTACAACTATGAATTAAAACATATTTAGATATTGTCTTTAACCAGAAAATAGAAGCATCTACAACATGCTAATAATCAACATGAACTGCAGCTAAACAACTCAATATAACAACATAAAAATGACTTCCAAATACACAGAGTTCATGCACAACAATTAAATACATAATTTAACATAACAACAAGATAAAACACTCATCTTTGCACAATAGTTGTGCAACCAACTTCTTGGGACATACATTCCACTCAACCATATACTGACTGTTCCAAATCTCAATATCCAGTCACCCCCGATATGAGGCTAGCAATACACAAAATAGGATGGTCTCTCATAGTCCACTCACATCTCATAAAACTCTCAACCGAACTGATATTTTCCTACAACCATCCCGATTTTTCCACCTGCTGTCTTCCTCTTGACCTATCCAACCCAAGAAATGCACCATTCTTTTATCAAGGTTAACCCAAGGTATGCACCATCCGTTTATCAAGGTTAACCCAAGGAATGAGCCATTCATTTATCAAGGTCTCTCTGGCACAAGCAACTAGGAATCTCTCAGCTAGGAACTCAAGGGAAACTACTTCTAGGAAGACTATCAACAAACCAACAACAACCACTTGCTATTTCAGTGCAACTCACATGTGAGTTCACTCTTCAGGCCTGGAAACTTGGATTTTCAGTCTTGCATCTCTAATTTACTCCAGTTACGCTCTAGAATTCTCCCTCCATGGCTGCACCATCTACAAGCTCTCTTCTTCTCACCCCATGCTCTCATGCACAAAACTTGACTAACTCTCCCTTGTTGTGCTCTTCCCTACCAATTTCCTCTCTTTCTGTTCCTTTATTGACTCACACTCTTCCCTAAGTTGATTTTACTTAACCCCCATGTTCCCCATAACTCTAGGATGTGACCACTCATACCCACCCTCTTACATGTATTCAATGATTGGCTTTTGGAAACACTCAATCAGAAAAGGGAAGGTTCATATACAGATAACAATTTAGCAAAATGGTTTAAATATTTATACATGGGTAATTCCCCCTTGGACCCTTCTTGGCCATTACCCTAGAGACTACCCTCGCTTGTGGATTAATTCACCTCCCCATATCTTGTCCATGTCTCCTTAGCAGTTGGCTTCACATTTTATTAATACAACAAAATGCAATTTTCATATTACATTGCTTGGTCGTAGCCATATATTATATCTACATAATCATTAATTAGACTGGGGATTATAGTGGGGATGTAACACCTAAAAAGTCCATTTCTGGGTGACACATGGAACACTCTGGTGTTGCCACATGTCCCTTCTGATGTCACCAGGACTATACAGAGATGACATGTGTCCCTTAGACTTTTGACTTTTTGCATATTTGACTCGAACTTTGACCATCCATAATGTTTGCATACAAACTCTATTTGAGGCGATTTTTACAGCGTTGGAAAGCTATCCTTGAGCTCTACACACTGATGTCCTTTTCTTGGTCCTTGTATATGGTCTAATTTTTATCTTTTATGGATCCCTTGGGACCTCTGTGAGCATTCCAGATCCTCCTGGACCTTTGTGGGCATTCCTTAAATCCTCCTGGATTAGTGTCGCACTTATGTATCACATTTTACTAAGTGTCAATTTGTCACACTACTAAGTGTCACACTTATGTATCACATTCTACTAAGTTTTTCACTTAAACGTAGCAACTTTATCACCATGAAGAAGTGTTTTTCATGACCCCTAGACAAGTTGGAAGGGAAACCTATCAACTGGAGGTCAAAATAATACCTTTTTTCCTTGATATTTTGGCCTTGTTTGAGCTTCATTTCCCCCCTTCCCATATACAAGGAGCGATCATCCCTTTATCACCTCTCCCATAGAGTGTAATGGGGAGTGATGGTCCCTTGATCATCTCCCTGCGCACAATTATGGGGGGCCGATGAAGTTGTGTCAACCATTTTTCCTTGATTTGTGAGGTTGTTTTCGAGAGTTTGTAGTTGGTTAAGGGATTGGTTCTATCTATGTCCTATTAAAGGAAAGGACAATATTATTGGTTGATCCAAATCATCTTTTGACCACATCCTCTTATAAAAACTATCTTATGGTTGTGATACCTCAAAGCCTATATAATGAAGGCCATGATTGAGTGAAAGGGAGGAGATAATTTCATAGTATCATACTTCTGATCTTGTGAGATCCAATGGGATGGAAAGGAGAGCTTGAAGGAGTTGTTGCAACGTCAAACTTGAGATTGTGAGTGCTTCCATTTTTTTGTATTTTGTTGGATCGTGGTTATAAGACCCTAGGTTCAACTTATTCAACCAACAAAACCATTCATATATCATCCCTTTCTGCATCACCTGCATGCAAATGAAGTCTCACTCGAGGTATCTATTTGGGCTACATGAACCAATTTTTTATAGGGACGAGGGGATGTAAGCATATCATCACATCCATTACTATTTATCCAGCTTGTGCTCAATATATTTATTCATATCCTTTGATTAGTTAACAAACGCTTTTGTGTAGACCCTTATAACATAGATTGCAACATAAGTAACCCACTGTATCATTCATTATTATTGTGCATCAATCATATAGTAAACAAATATATACTAATCATGCATAAACAAAGAATCCATGAACAACCACATCAAAGGAAACATTTAGAAATATAATTTAACATGATTCACCCAATCCTTGGGCTACATCCACAATGTTGGAATACTGAGAGGGGGGGGGGGGTGAATCAGTATGAGTACTTTATACCACTTTTAACTACAATATATATTCTTTCACTTTATCAACAATGTTCAACAATTTATCATCAATGTATCATCTATGATTTCATTCAATATATATATCATAAGTAACATCACATCAACATCACATCAAGAACACAATACACCAGTATTTATGTGGAAACCCAAATGGGAGAAAACCACATAATGCTTTCTTATATATATCAAGAATTCATTCATAGGAAGCACCAACTTCCCAATTCTCAAGCTACAACTAGAAGGAGGCTACAACCCCTATTTATAGGCTCCAATATGAAGGAAGCTACAACTCTCTGAATTCTTTGGCTCAAACTAGAAGGAGGCTACAATGCCTTTGGTTTTCTGGCACCAACTGGAAGGTGGATAAACCCACCTAGTTCTCAGGCTCTAACTCCCTAATTCTCTAGCTCCAACCAGAAGGAGGATACAATCCCCTTTCCTTTCCCCGTCCTACTGCCTTGAAATATAAGTGTAGACCAACTGTCACTATCACAATCTCTGCCACTGTCACTGCCATTATAACTGTCACATCAACCTGTAAACTGTCACTATATCCAACCTATCACTGACTAACCTATCAATCACTGTCACAACAACCTATCCAACCAATCATTGTCTCATCCACGAAACTATATCCACTCTCATCCGCATTCAACTCATGCCAAGATCACCAAGAGCATATCTCAAACCATATGCTCAACATCACCAACACATGCCTCTACCAAGCATTTACCAATATCACCACATTCCATCACAATATACGTGTCTCAACCAAGTACCAACCTGTACCATGCATCAACCTGTACCTGTACCAAAACAAGTGCATCAACCATGCACCGACACCTATATCATCAACACTTGTACCGTACCATGTGCCAACCATGTACATCAAGCATGTACATCAACACCATACCATATACCATAAGATATAATCAATGAAGTGCCTAAACAATATGCCAAGAATATGTGCCAAATGTGTACCAAGAATATATCAAACAAGTGCCTCTATAAGTGTACCAATACCAATAACATAATCAACCATACAACATGCAAACTATGTACCTCAAACAAGTGTCATATCACTCATGATATGCCTCAAAAAACTACCATAAACCATGTGCCAATGTATCCAAGATATGTAACAACAATGTATCTCAACAAGTAGACCTCAATCAACATGCACCGTACATCTAATGATGTGCCTCAAGTCATATACCAAGGTCCTCAATCAAATGCCTCAAGCATTCTCCTCAACATCACCAAGATACAACCTCACAATACAATATGCCAAGCCACAAGTATGCCCCATAACATGTAACCAAACTAGAAACCAAACCAACCACTAATGCTTCTAATCAATGTACCATAACCTTTCCAAGGTGTACCATCAACAAAACATACATCTCAAGTGTATACCATATCATAACCAAACAAGTAACCTTTAAAGCATACCTGCAGATGACCTGAAACACCATATACAAAATTGCATCTTTTTCATTGATCTCAACAACCAGGTACCATCATTCTTTCTCAATTTTGCAAGTGCCTCACTAGACATGCACTAGCTAACTTGCGAGGATGCCTTGCTTGATAAATATAGGACAACTTTCGAGGGCCTCTCTAGATAGATATGGACTGACCCACGAGGATTATCAAAATTAGGGTTTCCTCATAGTTTCCCGAACTCTTCTGCAATCTCGAAAATCTCGCACTTCTCCCGCTTCGCTACCTCATAGTTCTTCGTCACAAAGTAGTCAAAAGATCACAATACTAGACCATAAAATTCACAAGATAGATATTCAATGTAAGTGTGTAAGTGTACTTGTGAATGATTCCTTGAGGGGTATTTATACTTTTTCTAGGTAACCTCTTCCCTTAAACCAAGGGCTTCTAGAGATTTCATTTTGAAACTAATTTACCCTTTCATTCGTTGACTTGTAACGAACTAGGTCTTCTTGACCATTCTTTGGGGATTCCAACTTTACAAGGCCATAGCTCCCTAACCATGAGGAACCACGTGGCATACCGCATATCACTGGAAATGGAACGACGTGTAATATCCATATATGATAGTCTTACCTAAAATTACACTGTCCTTCATTACAAAAATCCTCAATCAACTTCGGGTCCCATAACCACACCTCTGGGGCTACATGTAGACTACATAAAATGTACCCAACTATCTCACCATCAATCTCAATCATACAAATGTCAATCAACTATCCAACATCTCTGGACCTCTCCAAGGGTTGAAATCAATATCTAAGGGTTGAAATCAATCTCTAATAGTTGACATCAATGAAAACCAATTGTCCAAACCAACTATCCAACAATCTCCCCCTTTGGCATTAATGGAAACACCAACATTGATGGTGAGACTGATGCTCCAATTCTCATGCTCCCTCTGTGACCATTGCTCCTCATCAATGTTTCTCACTCTCCCCGTTTGACATCAATGGAAAAGGTATCTCTCCTTAGGGATGCTCTCCCTGTCGTCATGCATATGTTCTTTCTCTTTGTTACCATGCCATTATTCTTTCTTTCCTCATTTGACAAAAGATAACTCCCCCTATAAATATGTCTCCCCTTGTCTGCATGCTACTGATCTTCCTGTCGGATATCTTTCTCTGATGATTTTTCTCCCCTTGACTTTTCTATAAGATGTATATCAATGTATGTCTACCTTAATATGTTTCCTTTCCTCTCTTCCAGTGTTGTTTATTGTCCATTTGTGCTTCCTCTTGAATTTCACTGACATACATAAAAAACATTTAAATTTGATTTCTTCACTTACTTTTCATGTTTACTTGACCATACTGTTCAATAATGTCCTTCTAATGATATATATTATACTTATGGTGTCTATTTCCCTATTCTTTTGTGCCTTTCACTACTTTCATTTCTATGACCTACTGATTCTAACTGAATCCATTGATTCTAGTTGTAAATACACTTCTATGCATCTCATGAATCCATCTTTGTCCATATGTCACAAACTGTCCATAACTATGCTACTCAATTGTCCACAATGTTGACCCATCTGTCACTGTACTATTCTTAAGGCTTCACTTGAATATACTACGGTTGATCATCACATGTTCCTATTTGTCATACTGAATCAAATATGTCCACTAATATGATCTTATCTACTCATCCGACTCTGCATGTCTAGAACAACATGTACTAAATATATCTCTGCCCGAATACAATCATAAACTTCTGCCAACTGACACACATGTGGGAACACTACTTTCTTGATCAATTAATATGTCATTATGTACTTCTTCTGTTTGACTGCTTTGAATTTGTCTCTGAAAATACATCTCACTACTCAAAGGATGGTTCACTAATCTATAGTAGCTACTGCACTAACCCCCCCTATTCAATATTCATATTTACTGGGAGTCTCCAAGACGAATGGCTTAGAAAAATACCTACTCTGATGTAGAGTCATCTTCCTATTCTTCTGTAGAGTCATCATATCTTTGAACTTTGACTTCTCCATTTCTGCATGTGGATTGATCTAGCACTACAATTCCTGAAAGTACAATCTCTTGAACCTCTTATTTATTCACTTGCTCTTATTTTCTTTATTGTGCTACTGCAAATCCTATGATCTGTAGGACCTATTCTTTATTCACCCGTTCTTCTTGTTTTTCATTTCTTCTCCAAACCTTCCCGTATCTGACATCTTTCCTTTTCTATGTAGATTTATCTTCATCTCGTACTATTTCCAATCTTGAGAGTATGACTTCTGGGTGTCCTTCATTCATCTGATCTTACTTTACCTATTCTTGTTTTCTTTTACAAACCTTCTTATATCTAATATCAATGTTCTTTCTCAAACAAGTATCCATCATTCTTCTAAAATCACGGGCCATGTGTCCATAGTTATGGCACTTGTAACATTCAATGTCATGTGGGGCCACATAAGCTTTTCTTGTTTGAACATTTCTTTCATAATCCCTTTAATCTGCAACCTTATGTCCAAAGTTAGTACAATAAAAACAATTACCATAAAATAAATTTACATACCTGGTAGTGGATGATGTTTTTTGTTGTGTAGTGCTTCTGAATTCCTACCTTGGCTGATCATGATCTTCTCATCTGTGGATCTCTTCATCATGGTTGAATATTCTTTGCTTCTTGAATGCGGTAAGTATTGTTGAAGATGTATCTCTATTATACTCATTCTTCTTTGATTCTTGTTGACCATGATTCCTTCCTTTGAGTACTTCTTCATAACTCTTACTCTTTTCTTCATTCTTCTTTTCTAGTGACCTGGAGGGATTCTCTTCAACATTCTCTACTCATGAGGTGGATATTTTCATCTCTTCAATGTTCTTGTTGAGCTTGATGATTTTAACTCTCAATGTGACAATTTCTTCTTCAAGCTTCTCAACCTCTTCTTCTTTCTTCATCATCTGACTCTTCATGACATCTTCTGTCCTATTTGCTTCTTCAAGGAGATGATTTATTTTTCAAGTCTTCTCTCTTCTTGATCAAATTATGCTTCAAGATGATTTAAGTCGTTAGTTCTTTCTTTAAGATGATATGTCAATATCTTCTCTCTATCTTATTCTTCTTCCTTATGTACTGCTATTTTGATTTCCAAACACTGCTTCTGATCCTCAAGAGTTTCTTCAATCCTTCTGTCTTCTTCTAGCTGATCCTTTAACATCACGATCATCTTCTTGGCTTCTTTGGAGTTGGAATTATGAAATTATTCTTTCTTCAACATTTGATTCCTCATGACTTCTTTTGTTCACTTTTCTTCTTCAAATTGGATCTTCAATGTGATTATTTCATCTTCAAGTTCTGTTTTTCTGTTGACTGAAATGTGATTCATGATTCTTTTCCTTTTCAATCTCAAGTTTGGATTCTATTTCATTGGGATTTTCTATCTCATCAGTTTCAGTCTTCAAATAAGGGCATTCAATTTCAAGATGTCCGTGCTCTTCACAATTAAAGCAAAAGAACTCACTTATGTTGATTATGAACTCTTTTTCTTCCGAATATGTCTAACATGAAGAGAATCTTACCTCTTTTTATGTACCTGTATCCTTTTTAGCAATATATGACTATGTGATGGGAGAATAATAGATGTTATGTATCTTATCCTAGATTTATTTAGCTGATGAACATTTTTCCACTTTGTCCTTTACTGAATCAGATAATATTTCCAGGATGAAATCCATTGCTATTTTGTTGTTGTTCTTCAATTCCTTCTTGGATGCAGTATTTGGTTTATTTCAACCATTATATTCTGTAACAATTGAATACCAAATATCATATCCCTGTTCCTGCAAAACATTTTTTGTTCTTTTGCTCCATATCTCATACACTAGACCACCCCGAACATCAAACATTGGTACTCGATTCCCACTGTATTCCATGAACTCCTTCCAGTGGTTCAATTTTTTCCTTGAAGGAACCTTCTCTGATTCCAATTCTTGGAATATTGAGGGGGGAGGGGGGTGAATCAATATGAGCACTTTATACCACTTTTAAGCACAATATATATTATTTCACTTTATCAATAATGTTCAACAATTTATCATCAATGTGTCATCTATGATTTCATTCAATATATATATATCATAAGCATGTAATCATAAACAACATCACATCAACATCATATTAAGAACACAACACACCAATATTTACTTGGAAACCCAAATGGGAGAAAACCACATAATTCTTTCTTATATATATCAAGAATTCATTCATAGGAAGAAATTACTTCCCAATTTTCCATCTGCAATTGGAAGGAGGATACAACCCCCTATTTAGAGTATCCAACCTTAAGGAAGCTACAACTCCTTGAATTCTTAGGCTCCAACTGGAAGGAGGCTACAACCCCCTGGTTTCTTTCAATCCAACAGGAAGGTGGCTACAACCACCTAGTTCTCAGGCTCCAAACTAAAAGAATATCCAACTCCCTGATTCTCTCGATTCATTTGGAAGGAGGCTACAACCCCATTTCCTTGCCCCATCCTACCACCTTGAAATATAAGTGTAGACCAACTATCACTAACACAATCACTTCCACTATCACTAGCACTGACACTGTCACTGTCACTATCACTGTCACATCAACCTGTAACCTATCATTGTATCCAAACTGTTACTGACAAACCTATCAATCACTGTCACAAAAACCTATCCAACCAATCAATGTCTCATCCATGAAACCATATCCATTCTCATCTACATGCAACTCATGCCAAGATCACCAAGAGCATATCTCAAACCATATGCTCAACATCACCAACACATTCCTTTACCAAGAATGTACCAACATCATCACATACCATCACAAGATACATGTCTCAACCAAGTACCAACTTGTACCATGCATCAACCTGTACCTGTACCATTAACAAGTTCATCAACAATGCACCAAAACCCGTATCATCAACACCTGTACCATACCATGTGCCAACCATGTACATCAACAATGTACATTAACATTGTACATCACACCATAGCATATACCATAAGATATCATCAATGAAGTGCCTCAACCATATGCCAAGAATATGTGCCAAATGTGTACCAAGCATATATCAAGATCACCAACAAGTGCCTCTATCAATGTACCAATACCAATAACATCGTCAACCATACAACATGCCAACTATGTACCTCAAACAAGTGTCATATCACTCATGATATGCCTCAACCAACTACCATAAACCATGTGCCGATGTATCCAAGATATGTACCAACAATGTATCGCAACAAGTAGACCTCAATCAACATGCACCATACATCTAATGATGTGCCTCAGGTCATATACTAAGGCCCTCAAACACATTACTCAAGCATGCTCCTCAACATCACCAAGATACAACCTCACAACACAATATAACAAGCCTCAAGTATGCACCATAACATGTAACCAAACCAGAAACCAAACCAACCAGTAATGCCTCTAATCAATGTACCATAACCTTTCCAAGGTGTACCATCAACAAAACATACCTCTCAAGTGTATACCATATCATAACCAAACAAGTAACCTTTAAAGCATACCAATCGATGACTTGAAACACCCGATACAGACCTGTAGCTTCTTCATTGACCTCAAAAACCAGGTACCATCATTCTTTCTCAATTTTGCAAGTGCCTCACTAGATAGACACTGGCTGACCCATGAGGATTCCTCACTTGACAGATATATGACAAGCTGTGAGGGCCTCACTAGAAATATATTGGTTGAACCACTAGGATGACCCATATCAGGGTTTCCTCATATTTTCTCACTCTTATGTAATCCCAAAAATCTCGCGCTTCTCCCGCTTCGCTACCTCAGAATTCTCCATCACAAACTCGCCAAAAGATCACAATACTAGACCATAACATTCACAAGATAGATATTCAATGTAATTGTGTGAGTGTACTTGTTAATGACTCCTTGAGGGGTATTTATACTTTTTCTAGGCAACCTCTTCTCTTAAATTTAGGGATTCTAGATATTTCTTATTGCAACCACTATACTCTTTCATTCATTGACTTGTAATCAACTAGGGATTTTTGACCATTCTTTGGGAAATTCCAACTTTACAAGGCCATATCTCCCTAACCCTGAGGAACCACATGGTGTACCACATATCACCAGAAATGACACAAAGTGTACTATCCATCTATGATAGTCTTACCTGCAATTACACTGTCCCTCATGACCAAAATCCTCAATCAACTTCGGGTCCCATAACCACACCTCTGGGGATACATGTAGACTACATCAAATGTACCCAACTAACTCACTATCCATCTCGATCATACAAATTTAAAGAAACTTTCCAACATCTTTGGACCTCTCCAAGGGTTGACATAAATCTCTAAGCGTTGACATCAATGACAACCAACTATCCAAATAAACTGTCCAACACACAACAAATGGCTTCTATATTAATCTTCATGCTATAATCACCTCAGGCTTGTGCACTGTGATTATAATAGATACAACATATTATATCCTCAATATAGCCTAGCCGCTCTATAGTGGATGCCTCTTTCTTTGCAAAACCTATCCACAACCCTAAGTAAATATTCTCACTCGTAAGCAACCTAATCTCTCATTTTTAGCAGCCTATTCTTCCCCAACCCATTACATATTTATACATAGAGTTAGGACTCAATACCCTAATAGTTTATCACAAAACCCTAATATGCCCTAGATTATTTCTTTCTTTTTTTTCAACATGCTTCTTTTCCTACTTTTATGCCTTCATGCTACTTTTCCTGCTTTTACGCCTTCATGTTGCTTTTCCTTCCTTATTTTGCGTGCATTCTAACTTCTTCTTTGACCCCACAAACTGCTCCTTTTTTTACTTTTGTGCATGCTCTTCAAAACTTAGTTATTCAACATGCCTACCCAACATGCCCCCAACACTCACCTATGGCTCGTCTCGAGCCCCTTAATCCTATTTCATTGCACCCTTCCACGCCTCCATGAAATTTTGGAGGGTTTCTCTTGCTATAGCAACTTCCTTCTTTACCTCGAATTATTTCTCCAAAATATCCTCTACTACCTGTGAAATCAGGGTCGTGAGATTATCCTCATTGTCTTGTGTTTCTTTCTTCACCATTCCTTGCAAAACTGTTAGTTCCCCTATGACCTTGACTACTTCATTCTACAGAGGTACTAATCGATGTGTGAGAGTCTTATGCTTTTCCATTAGTTGCTCTATCTCATTGTATGACTGCCTGTTCACCAGGATGACCGCTTTGCACTCATATGGTGGAATCATGCTTATATTCCTTGTGGCCTTCTACTCCTTCTCCTATGCATTCCTTAATCTTTCCTCGACGACCTTCATCTTCGGATCCTATATCAACTTTTTCCAAAGCTACGTGATTTATTTGTATAACTTCACACACTCCTTATCCCAAATCTTAATGCTTTCCATTGAGGTTATGGATATTCTTTCTCTTTGTTCCTTCTCCTCAAGTGGTTTCCCTGGTGTAGTGTGCACTTTGAACTCTCTCATTCTGGTGTTGAATCCTTGAATGAATTCACTGATTTTGTATACCTATTCCTCTAGTGTGGCTTCTACCACCATCGATACATATGGAATCTCCTTATATAGTTTTTGGATGGCCTAATATATCCTCTCTTCCAGTTTCTTGGCCTCGTCCTTCTCCTTCAATATCCTCTCTACCTTTTGCTCGACCTCGTCCTTCTCCTGCACAACTTTCATATAATCCTTATGTAGTTGTTCCTTATTGGTCGTTACCTGAGCCAAATCCTTTGATGTTGACTCTGTGTAAAATTGTATTTCCTTCGCAATACCTGTCTGTAAGCCTTGTAGTGCTCCTACGGGAATCTATGAAATGACTAAGTCCAAGTGACTCAGTAATCATTCATGCTCCTACATATCTAGCATGGGGAACTCAATTGCATCTGGTGATATATTCAAAACTTTATGCGTTGTTGCTATTTCTTACAAGTAATAAGTTGTGGCCCCTTCTTCCCTAGTCACACTTGTTGTTGGTCCTTCACTGGATCTTCAATCTAGTGTTCTCATTACTGCCTCCCAAAGATGTTTCAATGTCGTTAATTGTTCCTGCAACTTCTGGTGCAGTTCTTCATGTTTTTGTGATGTTTGTTGGGTTACCTCTTCTATGGAATCCCTCACTTGGTAGTTGATCCTGTCAACATCATCATCTGTCAAAGTGTAGATAGTTGGTTTTTAATGGGATTTAATAGTCTTTCATGCAGATGTTGTTGTCCCCTTACCCTTGTATTTCCTTTTTTTCCCCGCTTTTGGCATTATCTCCAACACGTCCCCTACACCATCACCTTGTCCATTTCCTTGGTCTTCTTCTTCATTGTTAGGCTGATCCGTCTCTGTTTCATTCATAGGAACCTTCCATTCTGGGTCCCAATCCTACATAATTAGTTGGGTGTCTTCCTCTGTGATTTTGTACTTTGTATAGACCCATTCCTCTCTCAGGTATTTCTTTGCTTGTATGTAGATGTGATGACGGTCTTCCCAAAATCATGCAATCGGTGTGTATGCCTCTACAATATGTGGAAAAATTCGTGGTGTATTCTGGATACACCTCCTAATCCTTTCGTTGTACAGAAATAAAACAATGTTGGTTTCTATATGTCTTCTCTTGTTTTTCATGTACCAGAATTTATATACTTATAGGACAAGCATGACTTACCTCTTAGACCAACACAATACACATCTTTTGGTTCATTCAAAACTGTGAACGTAAGCAAAATTAACAACTGGGAATAGTGGAATTCCATGCCTTTGTCTTGTTCTTCCATGAAATTGATGAGGAATTGGTTAAGTAATAACAATTCCCAGCTCATTGATACCCCTTCTACACACTTATCAGTCATAACTATCATGCTTGTGGGCACTTGGTCTTTCCTGCAATTTCTCAGCAACTTGCACCCTAATGCTTGCACCACAATTCATACCATTGGGTTGCATATACTTGGTATGTCCAACACGTGCACCCCTCTAACTGTGTTAAATATTTCCCTCATGGACTCTAACAGAGTCTTGTCATTCTTTTTTCTTGCAAACAACAAGGTGGGATCTTCCCCCTGTGATGGTAAGCTTGTGATTCGGGCAATGAGATCCGTGTCTATATAAATTGGTCTGTCTAGCCATAAGTAACCACCATACACATAGGTTAACAACATCTTAACACATGCATTCATCTCCTAGCTCCTGCTGAAGTGTGGAATGTCAAATATATTTAGCATGCCATCTCGTTCCAACCCTCTGGCCCATACCTTTTCCATAGGTATAGTTTGGTTCATCACTGGATCTATTTTTAGTTCCAAGTATTCGGTCGGTGCAATTTCACGGAAACTCGTTGTGTCTGTGATACCATGGTACACATATTTAAGCCGTGGCACCTTACCTAACATATCCTCATCGATGATTATTCCATCTAGGATGTCGGGCGTCACCAATAGATACTTGGAATCTTTCTTCAACGTTAATGGTTCGACATCATCCTTCCTTGGCAGAATGTAGTCCCTAGTAAACCTTGGCTCTGATGATGATGCTCCTAAAGTTTCCTCAACCTATGGTGCTATTGTTTCTTCTCTCATTCGGTCTTTCTTTGGTATAGATGCTACTACCTTTTGTGGTGCCATCTCTATAATCTAGTTACTAGCGAGAATTGCTTCATCTCTATGGTTTTTCTCAGGCTCTACATCATGGCTCTCGACTCTCTCTTACTCACATGCAACTCCAACTAACAATGGCCAATGTTTTTCAACCCTCCATGGATTTTATGCCCCTTTTCTAGTTGTCCATTCACCTTGCCACCGTAATTAACTGTCAAATCCATTAGTTGTGCAATCAATGCCTACTTTAACGCTGCTTTATTTCAAAATATTCCATTAGATTTTTTCCTCAATTTGCCAGTCTGTCACGATATCCATTGGATTTTTCCATTTATGACGATGCATCTCCATGATGTGTTGTCATTATGGCTTTTGAACCGTCATTTTTGTTCTTTAATGTCGTTTAACTGTCTTTATTCATCCTCATTCACATAGTTTTTATGGCTTACTTGTTCATTTACAACAAAGGCTATGTGCTTCTATGTGTAATTCACTTTTTCTACTCGGTTTCTTCTATCTATGAAACACTCCCTCCTTCGCACACTTACTCTTGTTGAAACTTACTTAATTTTTCCTTTTTCCACTTTTTGTTTCTTTTTCCTACTATAATACACTACTATAATACAAATATTCTCGCACATGTTAGACTAGTGTGTGGGAGGGCGGTTTTCCCTATAGAGTTTCAACCAAATTCTATTCACCAATCTTCCCAAGACTTCACCCTTCAACATTTCTAGCTACACAACACCTTCTTTTGTAACATACTTGATCACATATGGACCTAACCAATGCATCGTAAACTTCCCACGGTGCCGCATGAACTTGTTGTCATATAACAACACTAAGTGTCCCACTTGAAACCTTTTTTGTTTAATATGTCTATCATGCCGTGATTTTTCTCTTGCCTTCTAGACTTGCTAATGGAATCTTACGATAAATCGGTCTTCCTTGAGTTGTAACAATTGTCACAATCTTTCCTCTACTGCACTAGAGTATGAAATATCTGTAATCACATCAACACACATGTTTGAAAAAATAAATTCCATATACATTACTATTTCTTTCCCATATACCAAACTAAAAGGTGTCTTTCCTGTCAACTTATTGCTTGTAGTCCTATATGCCCATAATACTATAGGGATCCTTAAGTCCCAATCATCCCTTCCTACATTGCAGATCTTGGTCAAAGCATTCTCTAAAAAAAAATTGAAGGTTTCTATTGTCCCATTTTTCTAAGGGTGATATGGTGTGCTTCTCTGATGGTGAATTTGAAACTCCTCAGTCAATGTTGTAATCGTCTTATTCAAGAAGTGTGCTCCTTGATCACTCAATAGAATGTGTGGGCAACCAAATATTGTAATGACATTCTCAAATAGAAATCACACAATAGTCTTCATGCTCTAGTCTGTGACTGGTGCTGCTTCTGCCCATTTGGTCAAATACTCTATTGCAATGATTATATACCTAACTTCTGATCTCTTGGCTGATGGATTGATTGGTACTACAAAATCTATCACCTATTTTTCAGAAGTCTGTAGTGTAACCTATGGATGCAAAGACATCTGATCCCTTCTGGATGGTTTTCCAACCCTCTGACAAACATTACATGTCTGGAAATATTCCTTAGCATCCTTGTGAAGTGTGGGTCACCAAATCCCTACACGCAAAATATTTTCCATAGTCACTTTACCTGCATAGTGTCCTCCTGTAATACCTTCGTGTGCTTCTAATATTATCATTGGTCTTTCATGCTCTAACATGCATCGTCTTAATATCCCATCTACACCTAACTTGTATAATTTCCTTGCGATCAACTAATAGTTTGTTGCCTTAGCCAATAACTGTTTCTTTTATGCAACTATCATGTTCTATGAATCCATTCTTGTACTTGAGAATTGCACAATGTCTTCGAAGTAGTCATCCACCATCCGAACTGCAAATAAATGCGCATTCGATAAAATATCATCTATATTCCCTGCATCTTCTTTTGATATGATGCATGATAAGTGATCTGGTTCTGCATTCAATTTTCCCGGCTTAACAATGAATTCAAATTCATATTCTTGGAACAAAAGTAGCCATCTACAAATTCTCCCCCCAACACTAGCTTGTTCACTAAGTATCTTAGTGCAGAATGGTTCATATACATCTTGAAATGAGAACCCAACAAATAGTGCCTAAACTTATGCAACGCATATACCATCGCCAATTCCTCTTGTTATGTCGTAGTGTATTTCTTTTCTATTGTTGACAACTTCCTACTTGAAAAAGCAATGGGATGGTGCAACTCTCCTTATCTTGGCTGAGATAATACGATGCCCAAAGCTATGGATGATGCATCCACATGAACATGAAATTCCTTATTCCAATTTGGGAATATCAAAATTGGTACAGTCACTAACTTCCACTTTAATGTATCCAAACCTTTCTGTCAGTCCTCATTCCATTGGCATTTATCTTCTTTCTTCAACAACTTCTCCATGGGTGTTGTAATATGTGCATATCACTTAATGAACTTCCTATATTATCATGTATGGCCTAGGGTTTCTCTTAACTGTCTTACTCATGTAGCTGGTTGTAAGTCCAAAATCACTGCAATCTTGGTAGGATCCACTACTAAGCCTTGCTTACATACCACATTCCCCAATAAAACTCCAGAAGGAGCACAAAAAATACATTTATTCAAGTTCAATGAAATCTGACATTGTCTACACCTATCCAACATTAATCTTAGTACTTCTATGTGGTCCTTCAATAAACTAAACACAATCCAATCATCTAGATAAACTTCAAGGATCTTATGAATAAATTCCTTAAAGGATGCGATAAATACTCCTAAGAAAATTGCAGGTGCATTCTTCAGCCCAAAATGCATCATTGTGTATTGGTAGCTTTCCCACTTTGTTGCAAAAGTAGTGTTATGTTTGTCTTCCTGTGCAATATTTATCTAGTGATATCCTTGGAAATCATCTGGGAAGGAATAGGCCTCCCGCCCCCCTACATTCTCTAACACTTCATATGTAAAAGGTGTCGGAAATGGATCATGCAAACATGCATCATTTAGCTTTCTTAGGTCTACACAAATTCTGATTCCCCCTATTTTCTTATCTTGTACTACCATTGGACTTATCCATTCTGATTCCACAACCGGTTCAATAATTCCTACTTCTAACGTTTTGTCTATCTCCACCTTTAACTTCTCTTTATACTTCAGATTCAATCTACAGGGTATTTGTCTTACTGGCTTAGCATCTGGTTTCAAAGGGATCTTCATTTCTACTAGCTCACCAACTATCCCTTTCATTTATGAAAACGTGGCTGGGAATAGATCCTGATACTCGCACAATAAGTCTACAATTTTTTCCACAGTTTCATCATTCTATTAGTCTCCTATCTGTGCAAACTTTGGATTCTCTTTTGTCCCAATATTTACCTTACACATCCTTAGTGTCCATACACAATAGATTCAAGCTTTATACCTTCCACTACGCGTTTCCCCTCAATTTTAGGTATTTGTACATTTATTGGATCCTTCTCATCCTAATCTTCTTGAGCCACATTATAACACTCCAATAGTTAATGATCTGTCATAGAAGTTATATTCTCACTACACACAGGTACTACATCCATCGACCCTTCTTCCAAAAAAACCCTGGTTCTAATGGCCTGCAAAGTTGCGTCTACCAACAAGGATTCATTTTCAAAAGTAAAATTTATCTTAAAACTTTGAGTTATCTCGTCCCAATCCATGGTTTCTCTACGTATTTCTAGTTCCAAGTACGTGTTCTTGGGGATCATATCCAACGTATATATGAACTTATGTGTCCATTCCTTCTTCGGTATTGAACTCCATATATTTCTACACTACGCCATATGATTTGCTGGATCACTTAATCCTATATATTTCTGTGTAGTATACTCAACATTGGTACCAAATCTAGCTAACATTAATCTTTTACACTACGACTAGTCTTCTATTACTTCTTTATGTGAAGCCCATCATCTGGCTGGAGGGGCCTTCAAAACAACATCTAATGCCAAAAATATTTGTTGTTCGGGTATCTACAACTGAAACGCCTTTACAAAAGAGCCTATTTCAGTCAAACCATCATACTTGGGTGGGTTAGGTAACTCCATTCCAATCCAACGTAATGATCGAGTAATGCGGGCACACTGTCTAGTCGATACTTCATGCATCTCTTGTTTCCAATGTTCCAGTCCTTCCTTTGAATCTGACGCATGTGAACTAATGATTCTCCAACTTAGGGCATCATCTATAGTCATATTAACGTATTCGTCCATTCGCACCATCATATTATATAGGTTATCATTTTCATTCCCTTTTGCTGGTTCGATATAATTCTTTCCTTCTGTCAAATCCAATGATGTAGTAACCTTCAAGTCCCCTACTTCAAAGATCATTTCCATTTTATTTAGATTAATAATTTCGTGATTGTCAAAGTCCCATTAAATCCCCATTAGCACTGGGTATGGCTAAATATCATCCACAATCTCAATGACTTCAAAATATGCTACACAACGCACCCCATCTATATTCACAGGTACCCCTAACAACCGACCAATTGGTACTATTTTGTGATGGTTCAACAATCTTAACTGGATGGGAGACCAAATAAAATTTGGCTTCCCCATCATTTCCCATGTTTTCTTCGAATTTTTTTTTACATCAGAACCCAAGTCTAAAATGACTCGATCCATGTCATAATCCCCAATCTGTGCACTTAATCTGAACTCGTGGCTCGTCCTCTTTTTTCATAGTTCCTGATTCACTACCCTCTGCACGGTACACAATTCTCCTTCTTGCATGCAATGATCAATCATTTCACGTAATGCATTCAATGAAGTTTCATATTTCATCAATGCTAAACAAATTTTCAGAAATTGTTTCAAAGGAGTTACCTTTTCAAGAGTCCTTTCCGGGGTAGTATGATCAGATATTAAAGGCATGCCAACCACAGGGGTTGAAGATGATTTTGATTCTATCCAATCGGGTCCTAGTATCTCATTCCTTGTCTACTGATATGTCTCTTTTTATTGTTGTGGGTCAAATTTCAGCATAGGTCCTGCTGATTTCCTCACCCATTGCTCACTCTGCCTCCCTCTGTTTTTCACGTTAGCTCCTGTCTTAGATCCTTCGTGCATGAAAACTATGATTTTGGGTCCTTCACCACATATCTATGCCGATATCTTCTGTATGTTCTGATTCAGGCTCTGGTTCTGATTCCCTCTTGCTTGCCACTTTGCAAGTAGTTGGAAATAATATTCTATTGCATGATCTAGTGCTCTACAATACATGCAAGTTATACAAGGATTGAGGAAGTCACGAGCTAAGTGTCCCGATTGATCACAATTGTAGAAAAATATTGTTCCTCTACCTCGTCTGCCAAAAATTCTTCTGCCTCAACCTCTACCAAATCCTCCTCTAATTCCTGGATTAAATCCTCTCTGATTATTATACTATGGACCACCTCCTTATGTCATGGAATTTTCCTCCTAAATTATATACATATATGAAGTTCTCTCTCTCATCAAATCAAATGAATGACAATCCTTCTCTTCATGCCCTAAAGACTTGAAAAAGTTACAAAATAAATTCCTTGGGGTACTATGTTATTTCTGCAACAAAGGACAATCATGCAGATGATGTCCCCATTTCTTACATATTTCACAGTACCCTCCACCCAGTAATGGGTTCGCTGCTACAATCACCAAATACTGTACAAAGACTAGGAATTCATCCTTATGGTGGCCTTCATTCCTACACTCGACACACCAAACTTTTTCCCACTTCTCCTTTCCTTTCATCGGTCCTACCAATTGAATTGTCAAGGAAGCTAACTGGGTTTGTACTTGAACCATCCCCCCACCATCTCCTACATGAGATGCTTCCAACTTTATTGCAATATCCAAAGTTTCAGGCTGCAATGCAACCTTTTTTTGTATCAAAGGGTAGTGAATGTGTGGAAATAGTCCTACAATAAACCATTCTCTATGTTGTTGATCAAGAATATGGAATGTCAATCTACCCATCAAATCCTTAAATATTTGATCATAGTCCCAAACTAACTCAGTCTGCTCTTGTTTGATTTCCTTCAACTCTATAATGTACTGTGACTCAAATTTGGGATTCTTGAACTCTTTCAATAATTCTTGTCAAATTTATGCTAATTTCCTCTCTTGACCTACATGTGTAGTACTATGAAATTTCATGTACCATACTAATCCGTAGCCTCTAAACGTTGTTTCCAACGACACAATCTTTGTGGCTCATTCTCAACATTCTTCACATCCCAAATTGTCTCACATAAAAATAGATGTTGTTCTGGGTCCTCCAACCCAACTCCTTGAAACTCATGCATTCTTAATGTATTGTCCACCCTTGCCATGGTATTTTGAGTAGTACCTCCCCCCGATGTTGCTGGTGGATTCTAATTCGACGTGATACTGACATTGTCACTATTCAGACTTCCTCTGCTAACTATACGTTCTTTTGATAAATATTCAAATGTTATATTAGATCTAGGTGACACACATGAGGTCGTGGATTCGACACATGATCTAGCATGAGTAGGACTTAATTATTCTTATATTATAGGATTGAATTGAGAATCCTCTTCCTCTCCTTCTGTGTGTGGTATTTCTACAATCTGGATTAGTGCACAAGGTTCTCTCTTCTCATACCCCTTGTGTGGATCTTCTTTCTTATCCCCAATCTTCAACCTATTATACCTTCTTCCACTGTGCAATACTCCAAATTCATCTTCCTATTCTTATACACCTTCTTCATTTCTCTTCATCCTCAGTCCCTACCTTCCTTCTTCATTTATTTCTTCATTCTTTCCTACCTTCAGACCATCCCCTGGTCATCCTCCAGTTCCCCTATGTGCACGAATCCCCCTAGTAATCATATTCCATCATCATCACACATTTTTCGCACAACACCATCTTTATCCAGGTACACAATGCTTTCATAAACCTTCTGCACGGTCCCTTGAAGAAATTCCTTCCTACAACACTATATGATTGGGTACAATCCATTGCAAATTCCGTAATATAACCCCCTAGTATGGTATTTAACCAGAAATCGACTGCGCGCGAAGTAATATTTCTTACAAAATTTAATTGTCTTACAAACTTAGGGATCTAGTTCCTCCGGGCTGCAATCTGGTATCTCCCAGTATTCTCCACTAACCTTTCTAACCATTCATTTAAAATAATTTGAAATTCACCAAAGAAAATCTCATGCATCTCTTTGAACACATACCTTTGCAACCATTGTTCATCGCTCATCTGAGGGTTTCTATTCTCTTCTCATGAAAATTATCGCTCCTTCCTTTCCAACCATTCACCGATCTCTTTCTTAGTCGGCCTCAAAAAAATTCCCTCAATTACAGATTTCGGGTGTCGACAACAGAACCATTTGTTGGCTCGTGGTTATAAAACCTTAGGTTCAACTTATTCAACCAACAAAACCCTTCAAATATCAACCCTTTCGGCATCACCTGCATGTAAGTGAAGTCTCACCCGAGGTATCTATTGGGGTTGTAGGAACTAAGTTTCTATAGGGACAAGGGGATGTGAGGCTATCATCATATCCATTACTATTTATCCACCTTGTGTGTAATATCTTTATTTATATCCTTTGATTAGTTAACACAATCTATTGTGCAGACCCTTATAACATAGAATACAACATAAGTAACCCAATGTATCATTCATTATTATTGTGCATCAATCATATAGTAAACAGATCTATACTAATCATGCATTAATAGAACATCCATGAACAACCACATCAAAGGACACATTCATACACAAAATTTAACATGGTTCACCCAATCCTTGGGATACTTCCACAATGACTGGATTCTATATTAACATTCATGCAATAATCACCTAAATCTTGTTCACTACACTTACAATAGATACAACATATTATATCCCCAATCTAGCCTATCCGCTTTGCAGTGCACACCTCTTTCTCTGCAAAATATCTCCAAAACCCTAAGTAAATATTCTCACTCGTAAAAACCTAATATCTCCTTTTCAACAACCTATTCTTTCCCAACCCTTTACATATTTATACATAGAGTTAGGGCTCAGAACCCTAATAGTTTATCCCAAAACCCTAATATGTCCTAGCTGTTTTCCTACTTTTTCGCCAACATGTTGCTTTTCCTGCTTTTACACCTTCATGATGCTTTTCCTACTTTTACGACTTCATTCTGATTTTCCTTCCTTTTTTTGCTTGCACTCTAACTTATGCTTTGACCCTGCAAATTGCTCCCTTTTCTTCTTTTGCACACACTTTTCAAAATTTGGTTATTCAACATGCATGTCCAGCAAATTTCCATTAATACATAACTTGGATTATTCCCCTCATGTCTATGCGTTCAAGTATATGCATGTTTATTGTTGTTAAATTAATCATAGATATATCTATTTTTAGTTAACAATATCGCGTGGAAGAAGGAGGTGTCACTTTGTTCTTTGTAGGTATTTTCTTACACCTAGGAGCTTGGACATCAAGGTCAAAGGATGGATTAACGAGGACAACTGACGTAGGAAGGTAAGTCATCCATCTCTTCCCTCTCATTCTAATTGTTGAAATATGTCTAGGGGGAAAGTGTTTCACCATTTGTTTTCTCCTGTCTTGGATCAAGAGGGGTCTTGATCCAAGGGGGGTTTCGCCTGTCCACAGGGGGGACTTTACCACAATAACGGTAAATAAGGCCCAAGTTGTTCAGGCTAGATTCCGTGAAGAAATACTCACACCATTATTATAACCAATGTAGAGGGAGGACGAAGGGTCCATCTGAAAGGTGCAAGGGGGTAACATATGATATGCAAGACATGCAAGGTGAATGCAGGGAATATATGTCATATAAAAACTATACAAAGAAAGAGTGGTGAAAGATGATCATAAATGGTTGTGAGGCACCTCCCTGAAGAAGAGAACCAGATGAGATTATGACTTCCGGGTTTCAGTACCATGGGAAATAGGCGAGCTATGGGAACTAAGTGGGGATGGATCACAATGAGATTATGGATATTCTACCATAAGGGCAGCGACATCCACAAGGGCATCCTCCAACTGATGGAGGACCTCTAGAGAATATTGGTATTAGGGAAGATGATGAAAATTGTGAGAGTAATGACCATAATGGTCACATAACACACAAGGTTGTTTTATATGTAATGTCTTCAACTGTTTGGTGGTTAGTTCAAGAAGGTATACTTCTACAACTGGAGTGGAAGAAGAAAAATATAGATAATCAGAGTTATAGATATCTTTCAATTATGGAAGTTGGGGGAAATTAAAGGTAAGATGACTGGGCAATGCACATAATGAACAAGGGAGAAGTGGCTTCTCTATGGTAGGTTGTGTGGATGTAGTGGGGTCGAGAGGGGTTCAGGTGGTTTTTCCTTTGGCCTTGCTCCGACATCGATCTTTCTTGGGCTTAGTTTGGGTAGGGTCCAGTGGTGGTCGAGGTGGGACTTGGGAAGACATCGGTGAAGGCTCAGGAGGGGGGAAATGAGGCATTGAGGGTGAAATCGTATGTAAGATACCAATGTGAATCAAAATAGGATACATAGGGATCAAAGAAAAATAATTCCTAAGATCAGAACATGGAATAGTAGTAGGAGGGGAATCAAAATACCACACAAGAATCCCAAGGGTAAGGTTAGGAAAAAATATGGTATCCATGACTGAGGTATTGACGATCCTAGAAAGAGGGAACAAGCAGGGTACCTAACCGAAGGGATAGTGTGGATGAGGCAATGACATACCTGGTGGAGGCATGGATGATGCAAGTGTGGATGGTCCAGTAGAGGGTTGCGGGGTTGAGCTCATTGGTCCATGGATGGATGACACCATGCAAACATGGAAGGAACTATGTGTAGTGACTGCTAGAGGTGGTCTGTAGTATGCACCTAACAAGTGAGAATATTTTTATACTCCGAGGAAAATTTCGTTGACGAGGGTAGTAGTCTAGTGCCCACCTAAGGAAGAAACAACACTATGAGGATGAAGTTGGGCCTAAGGGTCATGGTAAGTCAGTTGATCAATGGTGATGAGTTTCCCATTATGGGGGAAAATCATCTTATGAAAAAATGAATAGGTCACGACCTTCATGGAATACATGAATCTACACCTTAATAAAAGGCTGTAATCCAGAGGGGTCATCTATAACCTCAACATAGACATGGACTTGTTTTCCCCCTAGCTTGATGGGACAGTTCTGGTAAAGGCCCTAGGGTTGGTAAGGTTGAACATCATACACTCGGAGGGAGATCATAGATGGGACAAGGATAGGGGAGCCTACCTGTTGCCAAACCTAAGAAGACATGACACATGTGGATGCACCTTCATCAAGAATACAATGGTGGATGTTGTACATTTTGATGGTCACGGGGATATGGAATGCAACATAAGAGGGAAAGTGGAAAGGATTAGCTTGATCACTATTGAAGGTTATCATATGATTTTCTGAAGTGTCAATAGCTCCTAAGCCAACATACACATCCTTCTTTTGTGTTGGGAACGTTTGAAGGACCTTGAGGGATGACATGGTAGCAAGGGCTTGAGCCAAGTCATCAAAAATGCTATAATGTTGAGCTACCTTCCCATGAAGGTGAACAATATTTTGTCGAAGCAGAACCTTTGGGATCTTCAGAGGGATATCGGTAGATTGCTGAGGGATATGTAAATTCCCCATGGTGGACTAAAGAGAATTATATGGCAGATTTGGTTGTGTCTCGGGAGGCATACCGTATTGGAAGGATTGAGTAGTGAGATTCACATTGGCTAAATCCAACATGAGAATATGGTAAGTTCCATTACTAGGTGGGTGAGGAGTAGGGGAAAGGGCATGGGGAGGGGGAGAAAAAGTGGACACCAACCCTTGGTTGCAATAAATATGGATAGGAAGGTTGGGCATTGGCTCGTTGAACAACCTCAGAGGCTTCCTAGGTGTGACACATAATAGGAAGGAGAGGAAGCTCATGAGTGTAATTTCCATGGACACTGCAACAAGCATAAGGTTTGTTTGTAAGGAGGGGTTGGTTCTTCCCCTGTGTGAGTACAAGGTTAAATTTTTTGGGGGCACTACGTGTTCAGGGGCAGTTTCAACTTTGGATCTGACATTGTCAAATAGAGAATACCACTTGGATCCCATATCATGGAATAATCATCCTTAATAGTGAGAATCCGAAGCGAAAAAGGTTGTAAAACAAGGAAATTGGGATAATATTATGCAAAATAAGCTTTATATAGGCCATTGAGGGATTAAATTATATGCACACGAGATCATGCGCTAATTAGGGGGATTATATCAATGACCAATGGGCTATGATCAAGGTATAATGATCAACATTTCAATGTGTTTCGTCAATGGAATGAGATCAATGGCTCAAATCAGAGCACAATTTGCCTCACATGATCAACAACGCATAAAAAACCTCACATCCACAACTTGTTCGACCTTTAATGATATCAAGGCATGCGAGAGGTGGTTTCAAAGCATAACACATGGCCTCATTTTATTAGTTTTGCAAGGATTTTTTTTATGGGAAAACCACTCACTTTCCCATCTGATACCACTGGAGGTATCACAGAGCTACATGACTGGGTGTTCATTCAACGCAGATTCAGACAATGAGGTGGACCAATCACAAATTGACAAGGTACCACCTAGACATGACATGGTATGACATTCAATAAATGATTATTGTCTAGTCAGATTAATCCACACAAGCATTCAAACGTGACTATTGATAACAAGGAGACACATGGACCAATCAAAATTCATCAAGCCTGACAACCATTCCACATGGGAAGTCACTTGGACGAATGATAACATGACACATGTATGTCGTACATTGATGATGTCACCCATGACATCATCTAAATTGTCTTGCACTTTGTAAATATTATGTTTATTTCCAAAATAAAATCGACGTGTGTCCTAAAAGAATTAAAATGTTTAAAAGGGGGATTGAATAGGTGATTAAGGTAATTTCAAAATTACTATGTTATGACCTCATGTTAAAACTTCACATTTTTACAACAACCTATGCATGGTTCATTCACATCATTCGTACACGTTCTACATACATGTAATTTGATTCTCCTTAGCCTATTTATATACCTAATTGAGAAATCATTCACATTTGAACCTAAGAATGAAGTCTAAGACTAACCCTAACAAGCCCCCAAAGGAATCGAATCAACTCTCTCCTCAATATCACTTGGAAGACCAGGAAGGGGATGTCTTTGATCCTTCCTTGTCATATCCAGACATGCATAAATTAATCAAAAGGGCCTAGAAGCATGCTGATGACTTGAAATATTACTTTTTTTCTTTGGGAGTCTAACTTGACCCAGTCAATAATACCTATGACCTATAATTTCCCAAATATGTGGAATTGTGTGCTTTAGATTATTATATTCATAAGGAATACATTAATAACACTAATGGTTTCAGGGTTATCTGTTTGATTTCTAGGGAATCGATCATTCAAATACTTCCCTTTTATGATCCTGCTACTACAGAAACCCTAGGTGAAGATCAAATCCCTGCTAGATATCATTCTTTATCCCAATTATAGAGATAAAATATGCTCAATAAATTGTTACATGCAAATATTGCTTTACCCTCTAATTCTTCTCCATACTCATTTTCTATTTTCTCAGACATAACTCAATAGGTGGTCAGCATGATCTATCAAATTTTAGGATATGAAAATGACCATGAGGTGAACAAAACTATTTTAGGTTTATTGTTAGATTTCTTTGTTGTAGATGCCATCACCTTTATTAAATATGATTATACCAAATATCTGGTTGGAGCTATAAATTACCAACTATCAACCCATCCTACTGTTAAGTCTTTTTGATATTAGTCTTATTTATAACATTTGATATTGGTCAATAATGCTGCAACCTTTCAAAAGATAGGCTTACATATAAGTGATGACACTTCTGGTTTGAATCTTGTGATGGAATGGACTGAAGAGATAAGAGTGACATAGCATAATCATGGTTTCTCTCTCTTTGTTAATAAGTACATGAGTATTGTGTATAGTCTTATTAATCAGGTTCACCCCCCTAGAATGTCTAGTGATTTGAAGAAAATGATTCATTTGACTAGGGAAACCAGTACAGGGGACTGGTATTTGTTAGACACACATAACTTAATTAGTATTTATGGATTTGAGGGAGAGCCCTATAAATTTCTAGTGTTTCTGACTCCTATGATTTTTTCTTTGGAGTATATCAGATAGAGAATGATGTAAGATCATCTTCATTTCACTCAACATAAGAAGTTAGTCACCTTCAAGCTTCCAAATGAAGTGGTACCTTTCCAAGTTAATATGATAACTGCACTTAGCATTCCTTAAGACATGTTAAATAAGTTTGATTTTGAAAAGGAAAATAGTTGGGTTTATGATCCATAGGGAATCATTGCAGCCGAGAAGCCCGCTTATAAGCATCAACCCGATATTGTAATTGAAATTACTATGAACCTATACACATGGGAACACCTAAAACATATCTTGATGGCACAAGTGCATAATTCACTAGCAAATAGATTAGATTTCACAAGGGCCTCAAAAAATTCTCAGTAGCTAGAAGTATTATTGGGAAAAATAGCTTCCCCTAACACAAAATATGAGATAGAAATAGATGAGCCCACAAATAAGAAGTGTAAGAAATAAGAGGAGCCTGATATACATGATATCATTGCAGATCCTCTTAATAAAGGTAAGGGTGTATTACAGGTTATTGAGAGATCTAATGAGGAATGGTCTGCTTATACTGAAAAGACTCCTCCTCCTCCTCTGTTTACTATGCAACATTATCCATCAGCTCTATTGTCAGCTGGAGAGTCCACCTTTACTACTTCAAGGGGGTATTCCGAGACACAACCCTCCTTTTTAAATTATTATTCTTATATTAGGAGAGCTGGTGTAGATGTTAAGAAAAACATATGTCCTCCAATCAACTCCCATAATAAATTTTTTTCATCCATGGATTATAAGGAAAATTCACTAATATTGGAAATACTAGAGTCAAAGGTTCCAAGGCCTCGTATAGCTACAGACTATGAGGTCATTGAGTTCAAATTCCCTTTGGAAAATATTTAACCTGGGGATATGTGTGAACTACACAGGCAAACCAATGAAATGATGTATAGAGGAGTATTCTAGGCCTATACAAGTGAGAAAAATACAAAGGAATTGTCTTGGAAGCTCGAGAAGCAATTGAATCATGAGAAAAAAATAGTAAGAGCCAAGGTTATTCAGATAGTAAAACTATAAAAGAAGATTATAGATCAGAGTGTTGATCCTAATAATCCCAAAGTGATGGAAGATTTGTTGAAGAAGAAATAAAATGAAATCAAAATACTTAAGAAAATGATTAACATCCCAGAAGCTCAAAATGCTAAAACCCTTGAACTCTAAGCCAATTATGATGAGAAAGAGAAGATGTATCATTCACTCACTCAGAGCCAACAAACTGCAGAGATACCGCAGGAAGAAAATAGGTCCTTGATTGAATATTTATAAAAATCCATGCATCTCTCCAAAGAATATAAAGCTTCAGTTATACCCCTAGATGATGATGATGGCCTAATCAAGGTCATGTAATATTTGAGTGTAAAGGAAGTGGAGATTAATTCACTCAAAGAAAATATCAAGTTTAGTTCCAACCAAAGTAATGGAGTTGTAGGAATAAGCCAAGAGTAGGGAGGTACTCTTACAACAAATTGGTTATGAGAAGTAGCAGGTTGAGTCAGAACTAGAGGAAATGAGGTTTAGGGCTACTAGTAAATTACCATTGAAGGGAGACAAACATTTGGTTTGGGAACGTGTAACGTAATCGATTTCTAAGAATTGGGATCAATTTAAGTTGAGGAAAGAAGAATATGAATTGATCTCTAAAGTTAATAAAGAGATCAAGATCATAGTTGTAGAGTTGTTAGGTAAACCTGAGGTAGCTCAGGAGTTAATCAAGTTCTAGAACAATAGATCGAAGGAGGACCTAACTAATCACAATATTAACATGCAAAAAACCAAAGAAATTGCAACAGGGTATTTGAGCCCTCTTGAGTGGGCCCTACCCAAGAAACACAAGGAACCTTGAGAAAACTCTAATAAGATTAAAACAAGACCATCTTTTATTTCATCAACATTAATAGTACAACAAGAGAAAAAGGCTCTAAGTATCCAATAAAAGTCTTCAAAGAAAAATATCAATATAATATTATCAAAAATCTATTTCCTTCTCTCTTAGGATATATTTCTATATATAGTGTTGAGAGTTCAACCTCTTTTCTTAGATTAAGGAGAGAAGTGGGGAAATAGGGGATCTCAATCAATCTCATCTGTTTCTCAAACTTACGCTGGGTAGGAGTGGATACTTATGAACATAGATATATCTAGAGGTAGATGGGGACAATGTCCCTTGATTCTTGGATGAAAATGCTCCGAGGGAGACAAAATCCACTATTTTTAGGATTTGGCACCCTTAAGCTCTCTTGATTCATGGAGTTCAACCTGCTTGGTGTTGCACACATGGCACAAATATTAGAGAAAAAAGGTATAATATACACAAAATTCCACCTCAATTTTTTTTAACTAAGAAACATGAAAAAATATTCATGACTTACTATTAAATATGGTCAAAAACAAGTATTAAGTCATATTGTGGTGGAAAAATGTGCATATGATAAGCCCTTGAGATAGGAAATAATTTTTCTCATCATCACCCCCCAACTGAAACTTTGCACACCCTTTGTGCAAGAAAAATTGGTTCTCCTACTCTTATTATTATTGTTGTTTTCCACTAGGATCTTGACCACTGCTAGGTTGCTTCCCTGTTCCTTGCCACTTTTCAACACTTTGTTGTTTTTAAATACTTTTTTGTTGTTCAACACTTTGTTTTCATTCAATAATTTATTGTTTGTCAACACTTTGCTACTAATCATTGAATTATTTTACTCATGTCCCAGGCCACATACCTTATGATGGCTTGTTGCTCATGATATCCTTTGTTTTTCACAATCATGGCCCAATATTCTTCTTCCTTTGTTGTGTTAATGTCAACCATAGGTGCTACAGAGAGAAAAAGTGGGCGATTCATATTCAACCCAATCCATTTTGTTTTCATATTTATTAGGGTATCTTTGTACCAAGGTGTCCTTTAGAGGTTATGTTGCAGGGTATTGGAAGAGTGAGGCTCTCTAATTTGCAAGATACGAGGAAAGAAGTGCCACCTCCTATGGAAAACTTGTGTCACCTCTTCTCCCAACAATATTAATGAGTCATCGAAGTGGGTCATTGCTTCTATGTTCTTAGCTGTCGAACCCGAGGCTAAATATTTATCCAAAGAAAGGTTGTGATGGTTGGTTATAACATCCCCCAATCTAGCTACCTCATCTCTAATCCACAAGGTTGTTTGAAGTTATTCTTCCTTGTACTTAATTAATTCCTCTACCCTCATTTATTCATGCCTTAGCCATGATGAAAATACATCATCTAGACATCCCCCACATACGGATTGGGATTCCAATTGTAGGGGTGTGGTAGGATGAGGTTCTATAAGTATAACTCACACATATTGGCACTTTCCTCGATGTTTGAGCCACGATATGCATCCAAAAAGTCCTTGAGAGTGTCCAAGTTAAATTTTACCAACTTATCAAAATGTTTCAATTTGATTCTTATGCAACAGTTCCTTTAGGAACAATCTGTATGTCCTTGTAGGTTGTCTACATTCTAGCATCTCTAAAGATACTTTGGATATTGTTTTTACCGCAACCCCCATGATTTTTATTTGTTCATTCTTATCAAGCAATTCTCCTTTTTCCTTATTTAGTTGTTGTTGCAACTTCTGGTTTTCTATTTTCAATTTCTGGCTGTACTCCACTTTTTTCATTTTCATAATCTGAAACTTTTCGTGCATATGTTGGAGCTACTTTTTCAACTCTTGAGATGATTCTTGAGGGGCCTCTTCTTTCCGTTTCCCCTTGTTATCCTCTGCCATTATCTTCCATTTGATGAAATCAAATTTGGTCTTCTCCAACTCTAACAAGGTTTCATAGAGAAGTTTCTCTACAAGGGTCTTTGTCTTGGAGGTCCCTTCAATAGGAAGTGGTTTTTATTCTTTTACTTGTATCTCCTCTTAAGGCTCCTCCCATTTTTATTCTTTAGATACACTTGTACCAGGGGAATGTTTTATCTCTTCTACTTGAGGTGTAATGGTGAGTGGAGTAACTAGTGTTGGTATTTTCTTCTGTTGACTCATTTTGATTCTGTTAGATCTTCTCCTCAGGGCTGCACCCATTCCGCACTAGTGATTTTTAGAAGACTAACAAAGGGGGTCTTCAATCCTATCAATGTGTTATCCACCTCTTTGTCCCTTTCATCTACTTTATACCTTTTCTTCTTCTTTTGTTGTTTCAATCGTTTGGGTCTAGTTATTATTTAGGTTCTCCCCCCTTCTTCTTATCCCCCTCACTCATTTCTTCCTGTGCTCCTTCAAATGATTGTAGATCCATATTTATAAAATCTTCCTACACTATTCTGTTCTTCAAAATACTGAGGGCATCTGAAACTATAAATTTTATAAGCCCATTATGTGCCAAAAACTCTTGTTTTCCTTTGTTCACTTTTAGGCTCATTTCTTTCAATGACTGGAGGAGGAGGTAAGGAATTATTAGGTTCTTGTGTGGTTCCTTATTTGAAAGGTTTCTAAGGTGGTGTAGAAGCTTGAATTGGTAGGCATATATCACGCTCATTCTTCCCTCAATTGTGATGTACTTGATTATGTGATGGGCCACTTCTGGCCAAGGATGAGGAAGGATTTCCCTCTTAATACCATTTTTGTCTTCATGAGGATTTTCATTTGGGAAGAATAATTCCTTTTTGGAATTAATGGCTTCTTGTCTCTCCTATTTATCCTAAGAGAGACCCATGGGAAAAATATATATCCTTCTTATGAAGGCTTGATTGACTCTGATTATCATTCCTCTTGTCGTGGCCACATACTCCTAGTCCTAGATATTCTAAAAATTTAGAACAAATTACATGGCCACTTCATTATCATACCCTTTGAGTCTTTCAAAATACCCCAACCAGTTACACTTTTGAAAGATTTCCAATATCTATGGATTATCATAGACCCTATAAGGTTCTATTGGCTCCCTTTTTTTAAACCCAAATCCCATGGTTGATAATAATGAGTAAGATTCTAAAGGATGGTCTTAGGGGAAAAGTATTTGAAGAAAGAAAATGAGATAAAATATGGTTATTGTTTTCCTATATATACCAAGGAGACATTTTCATTTTGAATCATCTTGTACTTGAACATTTAAGTGGGGTAAAAGGAGGTTTCCCCCTCGAAGAGGCTTATTATCTGAAATTATCTCTTTTTCAAGGCATTGAGTACTTTTTCTGAGGTTTTTCTATGCTATATTGATATTTGGTTCTTAACATATGGTATCAGAGCTCAAGGTCTTGGGGTTTCGTTGCTACATCTGAGACACCTTGGAATTTTTTCTATAACTTTTTTTCTACAATGTTTAAGAAGGAACGACTTGGAGGATATTTAGTAGACGGATCAAGGTACGCTGGGTTCAAAATTAAGCTATTGAGGCCTTATACTTTCAGAGATATAGCTTGTACAAGATAGAGTTATTGAATCATCTTGAACTGAGTCATTGCGGAATTTTCGCTATAAATTTTTTTCTATAATGTTTCAGACCCTAAAATCTAGAGGATATTTACAGAAATTAGTAAGGTATCTATGGTAAAAATTTTGGATTTTGGGTCATCTTAAATTTGTAGATACACCCTGTGTAAGATAGGGTATCTGACTAGTCCTATTGACTAGTATCAAGAAGGTGTTCCAGGTAAAACAATCATAACTTCTTCCTAGAGTATCCAAATTGAGTGGGACTAGTTTCATTGGATCGTGGACCGTCTGTAGTATTTCTGGTGCAAGTTTCAAAATTTTATATCAATTATTTTGTGCGGGGCATGCTATACAAGTGAGATCTCCTGGAAAGGAAAAAAATTGACAAGTTGTGGGGAAGTTACCGTAAATTCCACTTGGCACATCCAATTTTTATCAGACCTATGGCATTGCAGAGAAGACATATTATAGAACTACATAAAA
>ML776563.1:1827187-1889287 GCA_009831015.1 Picea engelmannii
GTTTTCTCCTGATTTGGGTTTCCACGTAAAACACTGGTGTACTATGTATGTGTGTGATTGTTTATTTATTACTGCTCATTATTGGATAATAATTCTACATTGATATAACATTTGAAGAAAAGGATTATAATTACGTTATTACTAATTCACCCCCCCTCTCAGTAATCCAACAGGATTACCATGTAGATCAATTTTATTGAGACAAAGGGGAAAATGTAAAATGTTGAATATGGAAAGTGTTATTGATGTATGAGGAAAAGGAAATAGAAAGGATTTATGAATGAAAACAATGGAAAGTGTTATGTATGGAAGATGATATTGGAAGTGCAGATAAACTAAAAAATGCTTACTACCCTTATTAATTGTAGATGGTTGTTTGTTGATTTTATTATTGTGTAGATGGTTGCTACAAATGAAGTCCTTGGGTACCTGCAAAACAACAACATTAGTATTCTAAAAAAATTATCTTTTTTTCTTTTTCTTTTTTATTTACTTTTTCTCAAGGAAGAGGTGGCATTGCTGGTTTTTTCCAAATCCCTACCTCATCAAGCCTATGTGGAGGTTTTAATGATGACGATATTTCTTTATTTCTTAGATTTGAGACTGCCTCCATTGTAGGTTTTCACCCACAGATCCATCCTAGATGCCTAAGGGAGGTTTTCATCTAGGTATTTTATTCTCTCTCTCTCTCTCTCTCTTTTTCTTTTTCATATCTTGTTATTTGGATGGATTGAGAGAATATCTACTACCAATCAAATCCAAATTTTGTGTCTTCATTGTTGCTGTAAACTCTTCCCTTGTCATTGGCTTGTTGTAAACTTTTATCTTGAATCCATTTAATAACAACGAAATTCATTCTTCATAAATGGTTCTGATATGAATTGAACCATTATCATAGCATTTTTCAATAGTGTAGGGCCCTAACCACTTGGTCATCAACTTCCCCTTGAAGTATTTGAATCTTGAACCATAAAAGAGGGACCAATTCCTATTGAGCAGATGTTGTCATTGATGTCCACATGGTGCACATACAATATGGCATAGAGTTGTCACACAGGTAGATGAAGTGCATGAAAGTATTATTTGTTGAACATATGTTGTCATTGATGTTCACATGGTGCACAAACAGTATGGTGGAAGGTTGGAACATCAATAGAGGAAGTGCACATAAGGATTATTTCTATTGCACTATCACAGATCCACATGAAATGGAACTCCTAGAAGAAATCAAGAAATCGTGAAAGTTTGAAAACATAAGTGCACATAAGGTTTGGAGGAAAAAGGGATAAACAATGCAAAATAAATCACAAAATTGATTGATTCTTCTAGGAGTGCATGCAGAACAGGAGGATGACCTACGACACAGTTCATAAGTAAAGCAGACTGCAACAAATTCCCTTGTTTGCAATTACAGAGTGAATCATGTGATGTTTGTGCTGCAGTGAAACGATGGATGTGAAAAGATCACAAGGTTCCTTGAGAAAAGTGACGAGTGACAGAGTGGATTATGGTAGGACAAGAGGAAATTTGGAGTCACCAGGGCAAGCTCTTATTCTGGTGGGGCGACTGGGTGAGTATGTTGCAAGGCAAGTGTGACAGTTGAAGACTTGTGATCTGTATCTTGCGCCCTTATTCTATTTGCATAGTAGATTCTTTGTAAACCAGAATTTAAATTACTACGACAATGAATGATTTGGTAAAAGAAGAAAGGTTTGGTCTATTTGAGTTAGTCAAAATGTCCAGAACAATTTTTTTTCCACACATAACTAAATGGAATTTGATTTGGTCAAAAACTTTCAACAATGTAACTGTCATGCGTCCACGTACGTTATTTAGACATAAGTGTAACTGAAAGAGGTTTGATCTGGTCAAAATTTTTCCACAATGTAACTCCTATGCATCCACATATAGGAAGGGGACCTCAAGAAAAAAAACTATAAAAAATGATGCACTCTGTTCAATTTTTGCATTGATGAACAAAGAATTAAAAGGACATGTAACTGTTCAACAAAACTATTAGATTAATTTTTGTAGAGAAAGGTCCAATTATGTAAGAACATTTTTAAACTAAATTTAGGGTGGAAGGGTGGTGTTAGGGTAAGTTGAAGCTCACAGAGGATCGATGTCCTCATTATCTGCGATAGGTTGGTGCATGAGAGGATTGATGTCCTCATTATTTGCGACATGTTGGTCCTGAGAGGATTGGTGTCTTCATTAGCTTCAGGTTGGTGTATGAGAGGATTGGTGTCCTCATTTGTGACAGGTGGGTTCCTGCTAAGCTAAATAATTGTAAAATTTAAGTTGGTTCTTGCAAAAGAACATAAATAAAGATGTTCAATGGTTTTCTCCCGCATTGGGTTTCCATGTCAAAATTTTGGTGTAATGTGTTTTCTGTGTTGTGTTTTGTGTTCTGCATGTATTTCTATTTATGTAAGCAATCCTAAATAATCTTAATCTGTTGGAAGGAAAGAAAAATTTAAATCTGGAATAATATTGATTCACCCTCCCTCTCAATATTACTATAAATGATAACAATTGGTATCAAAGCACAGGTTCCTTCAGTAACATCCTAACTGTTATACAATTATTTGCCACCTAATCACCTAATGAGCATCATATAGAGGTTAGAAGTCTAAAACATTAAATTATACCACTTTTCCCCTGAGTTTGCAATCCCTTTTTTCCTGGTCGCTGGTTGTCCCTTTACAACCCGTGACCAAAACGTGTTGGTGACTCCTTGTCCTCTTTCAAAGGGCGACTGATCACTCCCTGGAAGCATGTAGGGCATGACTGAGTCTATTACTCCCTATTTATTATTGGTTTCGTGAGATGAGATTAAACCCCAGATTCATCGTGGTTCAACCTCGAGAATATTTTTATCTTGGGCATGGATATCCTATGTAGATTATCCTTTGATATTATCTCTATTATCCTATATATTGAGGGTCTCTCATGGGAAAAAGGGGGGGGGAAGGAGAAATAAAACTTATTCTGGTAGTTTGATTACATATATTGGGAAAGTAACTTGGGAAAGGACTGCATCAACTTTCTTAATTGTAAGTTGTAAGCCATTTTTCCATTAATAGAAGATGTACAAGATTTTCCTCCTTACTTGATTGTATGTAATTGTTATGATATTTGCAAGGAATTGATATTCTTATGTTATCTCACTAGATCTATTATCCATTTATACATGATTTGTTTGATCTTGTGAAATGTTTATTTGTGTCTCTATGTGTGCATATCCATGTTGGTAAGAGCGAAGGGAATCTTCGAGGAAGCTAACATCTAAGGAGCATGCAGGGAGAACCGTCTGATCACTGGGTAAAACTTTCATTCCATCAACTCATAGATTATTTTAGTGTATGAATTAGATCTAGGAAAATATGTTGCTTTCATCTCTATTATGTCTTAGGTCTAGGAAGAGCATAATGGATATAACTCCTGCAGGGTTCATTTACCCTAAAAAAAACTCATGACTTCGCTAGGGAAGTCATTATTGTTTAGTTACTTTCTTCCTCAACTTTTTAATTCAGATTCTCAATATCTTTACCTGTTTTAAGCTTTGATTTTTGTTTTCATTCTATCCATAAGTCTTTTCCGAAGCTATTTGTAATTTTTCAGACCCAAATCTGTTATCTTTCGCACTTGCATGATCATGGTAACGGGTGATCCGTGCCCATAGAGAGAGAAAACCATTTTGGTCGCAAGTTGCTCCATTGCAGGGAGAGACCAAACCAAGAATCACACTACTAGGGGCGACCAATACTTTTTGGTCAACCTCTAGTCCTCTACAAGGAGCGACCAGTGCTTTGTGGTCACCCTGTGGTCATTAACAAAGTGCGACTAGGCTCTAAATTCCATTTTTTGAAGGGGCATCCTTCAGACAAAGCCAAGATCTGTGTTTATCCTTTCTTCAACCCCTCTAGATCTCTCTCATATCTGTCCCAACAATCATTGTTGTAGCATTTTTCAAAGTCATTTTGAAATCTTTCCTTTTGTGTGCCATTTCATTTATTTGATTAAAATAACTTTTTGTTTTGTGGGTACGGTTTAGGTCATTTAATCCCATTCCTTCGTTTTAGTGTTGATGATAGTTTTGTGAAGAGAGTTCATTTGTTTTTAAAAATATTTAGGATTTTCCTTTAGATTTTCTTCCATTGTTTAAACAAATCCAACTCTCTTTATTTGCATCTCATCTTAGAGTGCAATCTTTTTTCAAGTTATTTGAAAACTTTTTTCTACCATTGAAAGCTTGAGTTTTGTGTTGACGACATTCTTGTGTTTGAATATTTTATTCCTTGGGTACTTGTTTTCTCCACCTTCATTCACTTTTGATTTCTTTGCAAAGTGTCATTGAATACCTTCATTTTGATTAAAATCAAAAGCAAAAGAAGTGTCTCTTTTGAGTTTTCGTGTGATTTGGAAAGAAGAAAACAAAAATTTCCCATCCTACTTTTATAATTGGAGTATCTTGGTACATAGTTGAAAGATATTGTTTTTTTTTGGGATTTCGTGAACATTAAATTGATAGTTTGGCATTTCAAAATTTTTCCATTTGAAAAAAGAAAAGTGAAAGTTGCATGCTTTTGGGTGTTAATTTACATTAAGAAGAAAAATATATTTTCTCCTTCTCGCAGATAGAATTAATTGAAAGAAAAATATTTGCATTTCATTCTTTTTGCATCATTTTGGAGTCAAGTCATCACATCATTAGTTTCAAATTCATACACCATTATGAGTAAAACCAATTATCAAAATCAACCAATGCACTAAAATTAACTAGACATTTTTGTTTTTAGTACACCAACAATAGTTTAGAGCTAGAGTATTTGGACTAGGAAAAGTGAGTAAATTGTCTAAGACTACTAGACAAGACTGTAGAACACTAAAGAGAGAGAAAATACAACTATCATATAGGCATAGCCGAGAACCCCCTCTAAAATAGGGGCTAAACACGAGGTTGTGTGTGGAAGAGCAATGAAGATTAACCCTCCAAAGCTTAACCAATCGTAGTGGAATGAACATATATTGGGGGTTGTTTGCATGTTATTGGTCCATTTGGTCTCAGTGCTTCATGAATATCGAATATGTTCAAGGTCCTCAGGAGTATTACCAGTCCAATTTTATTCAGTCCTACGAAAAAGCTTCATATTTTGTTATCCTGCCAATATGTTTGGCTTCACTGACGACTTGACATCCCATCTTCAGAAGATTCTTCTATCTACTGTTGTTTGGTTTATTACCTATAGATTTTTTTCTTAGGGGTGTATTATTTCTACATCCATAGTTGGCCTCATGGATCATTATTTATATTATAATTTCACCATGGCTGACCAAGGTTTCTGAAGATCTCAGAGAGTGGAAGGGTTGGATCTCAAAGAACACAATCTTCCACAGAACCCTTCTAACGAAGGAACTATTAATGGAGGGATTGCTTATGAAATCATGAGAATAGCTCCCCCAAGTGGCCACCCTAAAGGAGTTGTCAAAACCATGGAAGAAGTTTTTCCCTCTTCCACAAATCCACCTTTGACTGGCACTTTTGGTCAACCACTCATTGAGTTACCTTCAACGAGTTATCATGATGCTTTTTATTCTTAATATTTACCACCTGATATGTATAGTAGGCAATAATTTAGCATGCATGCATCAACATCTAACTATACAAATGGAATATTGATCGCCCCAATTGGTCCTAAGATAATCTCTCTAGCACACATTACTACTTCAACCACTTCTTTGTGGGAAACATCATTGACCACTGTTACCCTGACTCAATAGTCGGTGAGTACAACTTCTCTTCCCACATATCTAGTTTCACACTAGCATACACCAAGAACATTACTTGGTCATCCTTTATGGACTCCATCTACTCTAGTGCCCAACAATGCTGCTACCTAAGGTCTGGTGACAATTAACTTCATTTTTCCTCTACCCAATCAAGTTTTTAACCCAATGAAAGTTCCACAAACTATTCAACATACACCTGGGGGGCACATTACAACTAGAGGGCCACCTTCGTATGTATTCCAATACCTTGCTGGATAGTAGCCTTCGACTATGGGTCAATTTCCTAGTGGGGGGAAACCTTCAGTTGTAGGTCAAGTTATGATTGGAGGGAAACCTTCGGCTGTGGGACAATATACGATTTGCAGACAACAACAACCTGGATGGAAAACTTCATCTGTAGGACAACAACCTACTTGGATCCACCAACCATCTGGGGGGGAAACAACCTATTTGGGGTCAATAACTAGCTGGAGGTTAGCTGCCATTTTGGGGACAATCCCACACTAGAAATCCACATCAATTCTGGGGGAAGAATGCTCTGGAAAACCCTACATGTCTTTATAGTGGTTTACCATATCCAGGAGTGCCAAATACTCCATGGGGTCAACCTAATCTGGCAGGAATCACTCCAAAAGGATATTTTCCCACTCAACTGATGAACCCCATGTTCCCTACTCCCCAAGCCACTCAACCATATATGGGTGGACCATCAGTCTTTAACATGCCATCCCAACCTACATATAGTCCTATTGGTACTCCAATGTCGCATCTGTATTACTAGTATTCATAATAAAAATGACAACTTCCTTTCTTGGCTACCTTAGATATGCCAGATTGGTCGCATTTGACAAACGATCCCATACATCATGCCCCATTTTGGCCCCCTATCCATGCCAAAATACCGTCCGACGTCCCAAAATTTGATGAAAAACCTGCAGAAGATTCTAACAACCATGTTATGACCTTCCATATATGGTGTTATTCTAACTCCTTGGTGGAATATTCCATTTGGTTGAGATTTTTCTAGAGAATTCTCATAGGTTCTGTGGGAAAATGGTATATTGAACTGCCATGAAACTCCTTTCTCAATTTTGATTCTCTCGCCATGGAATTCCTGACTCACTTCTAACTACCCATTCGATATGAGATCGGTACTGATATTTTAACCTCACTTCGACAATACAACTCCACTCATATTTTTTATCATATTCATGAATGGAGGTGAGGACAACGGTTGATTAAAGCCACTATTATGGACCAACGCTTGGTATATTGGTTCATAAAGTCACTTCTCCCACCCATTGCTAGATATGTTACCATGGGAGGCGTTGTTACTGAGGAGAAAGTGATCAGACATGCTCAATATTTATACTTGGTATATTCCCAATCGGGTATACTCTATGATATGATCCCTCATGCTCCTCAACCATTGAATGATCGGTCAAAACTAGCCCCAGGAGCCCATGTTGATGGTGTAGTGGGTTCCATAAAATCATAGTCCGCGACACAATTGCAGACTAGTACCAATACCAAGTCTCCTCCCTCTCTTCCAAAAACCTCCTAGGTGAATGCGGTTCAACCCATTTCATCTCATCAATCTGGAGGAAAGAATAAAAACAAGGGTAAATCCAAAAAATTGTTTAAACAACAAGAGACTAAAAACACCCAAGACCCCAATGTTGGGGGAAAAAGAAAGGTGAAATATCCTTGCATGGTATGTAAGGAGGACCACTTCACCAAATAATTCCCTCTCCTTTCCAAGGTTCATCAATACCTTGAGAGAGGGGGATATCCTTCACAACTAGCGGTATTAACCAATCCTTTCCCCCAACAACAATAAATGATCACACAAGTTCCTGTACCCCCACCTGGGGGCATGTAGAGTCCTCATCCACAAATATTATGATGGTTAAATATACAATGACCCCATCCACCCGAGTGAATAAATACGACTCCCAAGAAGGGGAACCTTCATCAAAGGATCCTCCACTGAATTTACCACCCAATGACCCTCTCACTTTAGAGGTACTTTGATGGACTACTCATAATCCAAATTCCCGAGCATCTCAACACTATAGCATAGTGGAAGATCTCGCCCAAGCACCATGTTACATGTCAACACTCAAAGTATTTCAAAGATCTCCTTCATAGAGGAAATACTTGCTATCAACCATGGGGGGAATCAACCCTTCTGATTCCAATATTATTTCCTTTGACACAAAACAAAGTGAGTAACATATCTCACACCAAATTGCATTGCAAATCATAGTTGGTTGTCAAAAAAATAATATATTTCAAATGATGATCAATGAAGGAGAGGCCACTTGAATTGTGTCTTTGTCATGTTGGAAATCCCTTGGTTCTCCATAGCTCACCACATCTTCAACCATCCTAAAATATTTTGATGGACATTCTTTCAAACCTCGTGGAATTTTCACTTCCTTACCCATTGATCTCGGGGGAAATACTATCTCCATAGAAGTCGAAGCGGTGGATGCCACACTCGACTATAATATACTCTTGGGTTGCACTTGGTTCTATGCAATGAAGGTTGTTTCATCCACTATCTTTCATGTCAAACACTTTCCCCACCAAGGAAAGATAGTCACAATCGACCAACTGGATTATTGCACACCTAACTTACGAGATAATCCTAGCATCAAAATTCCCTTCATAAGTGAATCTTCTAGGGGGTATGAAAGCATTAGTGTAGGTATGTTTAAATATCCATTTATTATGGGGATATTCCCCCTTCCTGCACCCGACACTACCCATATCGCTCCTATTAACATGATTTGTTCATCTATCGGTGAATCCCTCAGGTCAGTTGATCCTTGGGTGGTACCTCATCCTAAGGATGTTGATTCACATGGAGCATCCATCTCATCAGAATCCATTGATATTGGTCAACAAATCCATCCTCATGTGGAGTGTGATCAACCTTCTCCACCCATACGAGTTGTTGACTCTTTCAATTCACATGATTTCCATGATACTAAGTTGGCTTAAAAAAAGGACATCCCAGAAGTCATGGCTTCCATTGATAAGCCTAGAGAGGATGAGAATATTCACACCTTCCTCCCTCATTTGGAACTGATGAATCTTGCTTCAAAACTAGGGGCATTGGCTGGGCCATCCAGTCTACCTCCTAGTCTTGACCCTTTTCCACCTCGTTTATCTTTTTCAAAACTTTGCACTAAGTTCTCTGCTATCTCCCCCGTCGAAGTTTTTTTTTTTGTAATTCCCTCATGTCTTATGGATCCCATAAAGGAGCTCCCATCACTCAGAAAACTGCTCATGCTGAGTATCTTTGGCCGCAAATATTTTTTCCTATGTGGCATGGCCCTGATATGGTGAGCCATATGATGCCAATAATGGCTCATGAGTTCCTCAATTATGAAAAATATCCTTGGCCTCAGCCTAGCATTGGGATCTCCTTTATCTAAATCATCAAGATCTACATAGTTCCTTGTATATAGGTGTGTGGTGTGAGTGCCTTTTGTTTTTGTGTACCTCATATCCCAAAAAATCCAAAAAAATTATCTTTTTAGGATTTCACTATGCGTGTTGACCTTGGAATCTAGTTTACATGTGTTGACAAGATTCTAGGGATGTTTTTAAGATGGGGACATCGATTTAAATTGAGATAAGTGTCTCTAAAAATGACATGTAAAGAGAGGTTTTTCCTTGCATTTCCCTCTTTTCATTATTAACCGTCCATATTTTCGACACTATACCTTAGTTTCCCACCATTTCAATTGTTTTAATGGTCGCACTTTATTGTTGTCTCATTGCTTATTACTGCTCCATCGCCATTTTCTTCCATTGTTTATCTCACCGTAGCCATGCTTGACCACTCACGACCTATTTGCTTACATTTTCACCACCCCTGGATGAGAACTGCTATTAAGAGTGGTCATCATTTTCCATGTCCTTTTGCAGCCCATTTCTTAAATTCATGTTCCATACACTTGGAAATTAATCGCATACCACTTGTTCTCTGCATCCGAGCTTAGTATTACCCATTTTTTATGCTCGGTAACCAACCCTGACAAAGGTTCACCCTGGAGTCTCCTTTAAATATTTTTTCAGACTCTCTAAACATGAAAAAATTGTCAAGTGAGCTTGTTTTCTTTCACACTTGTTAATTGGATTTGAAGGACGCCTATTCGGTGTAAGTTTACCCCTTTTCTAGATCAGATAGACTAATTACAAAAAAATAATACTCTAGTCAACCTTGGCTAGAAGAGTTCTCCCTTGTATTTTTTTATCCTTTTTTAGGCTTGGGAGACTAAATTTATGAAAAAACATACCCTCGGAGTCTTTTTTTTCCTTTCAAACTCCCTAAATATGAAATGAAAAATTGATCATTTACTTTCTTGGGATCATTAAATCCATGATATTTTATATGGAGTTTTCTTTCGAATATTTCTAGACTCCTTAAATATTGGAAAGACCATCGAGCACCATCCTCTACCCCGGGCTTGAGAATAATCCATGGGTGAGAATATCGAGCACACTTTTATTTTCTTTCGCACTCATTTCAAACATGAAAGAAAGAAAAAGAGTGGGGGGTTTTACGTCTAGTCATCTTCACAAATGGAAGTTGTCCATCGAGTCTCCCTTGAAAAATGTACCTATTTTACGTCTATGTCCAATAGTTGGGTTATCCACTGTCTTTGAGTTGTTACCATCTCCATGAGTTCTTGAACTCCGCTAAATGGTCACTCTTCTATTACTCCATGGTGAGTGTTTTGGTCCTTATCAAGTCAATGCTTCCAAGTCAAGTCATTTGTCGTGCTGATGTTTTCAAGGGAAGTTAGCCCGTGTCGACCATTTTTAGTCCTTTAGCCCATTCATCCCAATCATCCCTGTGTCATTTGTGCTCTACCATTACACTCTTCACACTATGTTTCATGCAATTGATGGGGTATACATCAAGGACCTCCTCCAACATATTTCATCCCGTGGACTACAAATCATTATGCAGGTTTGAAATCTAGAAACCAATCAGTACCTTGGGATTTGCAGACATCAATGACATATTCCCTTGCATTTCAATAGTGGGCTTACATCATTGGATACTATTGAATGAATCTACAACTGTTCGACTTAAGCTCAGTTATTCACACCCACTCGATTGTACTAGGTATCTTGGGGTCCATCATCATCATCGATGGATTACCTCACATCTGTTAATGGTATACATCAATGATCGATAATCAGATGATTTCTACCATGTTCGACCTCGACTCATTTATTTGCATGTTGTAGATTCATACCATTGGAATTTGGGATGAATACCTTGGGTTGGGACCACCACATTCCTTGATGGCATTCCCTCCCAAGTTGTGATGGAGTTATTCATGAGTACTTCAGAGACTGCTGGAGCATAGATTCATCTCATTGATTTGTATACTATGACATAGATCCACATTTGTATTTGTTCGTGGCTATTTTTTCACTTGTGACATGGATCCACAGTGTATTCTTTCATTCCCATGATCTACTTTTCTAATTCATGCATGGATCTACAATGTACTATTTTGGCGGCTATGCTTAGTTTTTATTACCAAGCATGGGTATGCCCGCCTTGGGGATGTTATTATTATGCCGAACCGATGATCGTTTCTTTCCTGGTTCCTTCGATCAAAGCTATGTGATTTTGTTTGTAAAGTATTTCGGTCATCAAACACCTCTTCTGAACTCACACTTTAGGGGGCATCTGTTATATATTTATTTTCCACCTGACCACCTTATAATGAGTATCATCTAGAGTTTAACAGTCTGAAATGTTGAAAAGTCAACAAGAAACATATGTCTAATTTACTTTTCCCTTAAATAAATTGGACAATAAATATTAATCTATTATCTCATAATTACTTGAAATAATTAACTGAAATGGAAAATTAGTTAACTATGGGATATTTGAGTTCAAAGGTTGGCTGGTAAGACATGGAGGTGACTTGAAGTTGTAACAGAGTTATAAGTGTAGTTATGAGAGTTGTGAAGTAGTTTAACTCAGTTAAGTGAGTTAAGCCCAGTTGTACTAGTTGTAACTGAACTTACACTAGTGAGAGTTCAGTGAATTAATTATTAATTAATTCAAATCAGTGAACTCACATGCAACTGAAGATTCACCATGGTTAACTACATGCATGTCAGATCTAGTGGAGACCTAGTTGAGATAACAGGTGAAAGGGACAGATTGGCTATCAGTTGTGATTTGAGTGAAGTGCACTCATGCAATCACACATGCAGTGGATATGATCATGAGCATGTGAAAAGTAGGCAATTCGAATTCATTTGTGAGAATTCTAATTGCAGGGATTGTGTAGAGGAGGCAGGCTGTCTGGAGACAGAATTGGCACACGTATTTGCTGAGTTTTGTATGACAGTGTGAGATGATTGTATTGTACTAAGAGCTCTTGGATTAGAGTTTTGTATGAGATTGTTTCATGATCCATGATATACATAATATATGATAGTGGGGTTTTTATCTTTACGCTTTCCCATAATTGTTAGATCAGGTGAATTGCAGGAAATACTTAATTTGTATTGAAATTTCTACATGGTATCAGATCCATGAAGCCATGGAAGTGAGATGCAAAAATAATAGTATTTTCATAGGTACCGTATCTAGCAGGGTGCGACAACATAGTACTAAAAACTTCGCACATATCTGAGAGTAGAAATTATCGCACCCTACTCAAAGGAGAGGTGCAAACTTCCTTAGGATTCTCGCAGGCTGCTTAAAGGTGAGGTGCGAACCTCCCTCACCCCATAGTGCATTACAATGCGAACTGTTTCTTAAGGTTCGCAGGCTATATACATGTGAGGTGTGAACTTCCCTCAAGCTAGTAACTGGTCAGGTGCCAACCTCCTAGGACAAGAAGGATTGTAGCAATTGAGTTTGTGGTTGGATAAAATTCGAATTTGTAGAAGGAATTTCATGGTGCTAAAGTTGATTCAAGATTGAAATGTCTTTCAATGGCTTGAGGTTAGAGTATGCACTCGAGGGAAGCTCGAACTACCTTGGAAGGACAGGATGGAGGCAGTACTCGAAGACAATGGCTTGAAGGAATACATTGACAAAGATGTTCCTAAGTCGGATGTGACAGAAACTGAAAATCTTGATGCATGGAAAAATAAAGTGGAAAAGGTGAGGAGGTTTCTGTTGGAGGGAGTCGAGACCACATTGTCTCAAGTCTCCATGGGAAAGCCACACCACATGCAATGTGGAAGGTTTTGACGGATCTATTCCAAAACAACAACGACCATAGGAAATTGGCACTAAAAGATAAACTCAGGAAGATCAAGATGGAAAAGAGCGACTCCATTCGAAAATATCTCACGAAGTTTGTCCAATGTCGGGATGAGATTGGAAGTGTGGTAATAACAGTCGCTGCTGATGATTTGGTGAGCTTGGCTCTCCTAGGACTTCCCAAGAGTTGGCACAGTTATCAAGACTCTGTCAATGGAAGGGAAAAATTTCCAGATTGGGAATGAATATGGTCAGATGTAGTGCAAGAGGAGTTTAGGCGGAACACCAGAGATGGATCTTCATCAAATCATGATGATGAATATGATTGTGCTTTGACTGCCAAGGAAAGGAAAGGGAAAGGGAAGAAATTCCATTCAAAATCCGAGTCTAAAGTCAAGAAGTTGGATTTGTCCAAAGTGAAGTGTTTTCACTGTCATGAACATGGGAATCTCACTACTAACTATCCACAGAAGAGGAAGAACAAGATAGTTGTTGGAGCTGCAAATGGTGAGGCTCTTGTTTCACAATTTGAACTTGACTTCTCTTTTATCGCATGCAGGCTTCAAGTGCATCGGGATCAATGTGGTATTTGGATAGTGGCGCTTCCTTCCACATGACGGGAGATAAAGAGTCTTTCAATGAATTGGAGGAGAAAGATCTCATAATGCATATTGAGATGGGTGAGGATGGATGGTACAATGCGACTGGAATTGGTACCATTACCTTTCAGAGGGAGTCAGGTAAACCATTTCAATTGAAAAATGTTATGCATGTTCCAGGTCTGAAGAAAAATTTGGTCTTAGTCGCAATGTTGGGGGACAAAGTCTATGACATTACTTTCAGCGGTGGAAAATCCTACCTATGACATAAAGCAATGGGTCAAGTCAAGAAGATAGGGATTCAAGTTAAGAATCTCTACATGCTCGAGGTAGATGGCTGCAGTGCCATGGTGGGCAAGGAAGAAAAAGTGGTGAGCCAGGATGAGGGCGAATTATGGCACAGGCGATTGGGCCATCTTCATCATGGAGCCTTGAAGATCATGCAACAAAAATCTACTGGACTTCCAAGGGGAACACTTGCTCAGTTAGATCAGTGCAAGGGGTGCACCCTGGGGAAGTATGTAAAGTCCACTTTTCATGAAAAGGAGAACTGTGCTTCAATAATCCAGGGGAGAATTCACACAGACATGTGTGGACCATTCTCGGTTGCTTCAACAACAAAACATAGGTATTATGTTATTTTTGTTGATGATTTTTCTCGTAAATGTTGGATATTCTTCATGCAGAAGAAGGATCAAGCATTCTCAAAGTTATGTGAGTTTAAAGAATTGGTGGAGAAAGAGTCGGGGAAGCAAGTGAAGGCTCTAAGGAGCGATAATGGTGGAGAATACATCTCTAACGAATTCAAATAATTCTATAACAAAGAAGGAATTCGAAGAGAACTTATAACGCCTCATAACCCACAACAAAATGGGGTCATGGAGAGAAAGAAAAAAACGATCGTGGGTGCAACACAAGCGATGTTGCATGATTAGGGCCTACCAATGAATTTGTGGGAAGAAGCATGCAATACTACGGTTTATGTGCAAAACTGTTGTCCTTATAGAATACTTGGCATGAGTACACCTGAAGAAGCTTTCACTGGTAAGAAACATGATGTTTCTCATTTAAATTTTTTTGGCTCATCTGTTTATGTGCATGTGACCAAGGATTCCAGGAAGAAGCTGGAACCGACTGCTGAAGTTGGGATATTTGTGGGGTACAAAAAAACACCCCATAATTATCATGTGTATTTTGCGAATAGTAAGATGTCTGTTATGCGACGAGATATAAAGTTCGATGAGCGGAAATCCATGCAGTTGTCGCTTGAGAGGGAGCTAGACTTGCATGCAGAAGAGGAACTGCTGGTTCCCAAAGATGAGTCTCAAGATGTGGATCAACCACATGAGGAGGTTCATGGAGTGGAGGAAACCACTCAAGTAGAGACATCCATCAGAAAAGGCAGAAAGCGCACCACGAAAGCTAATAGATTGAGACTAGATGCTGCAAAGAATGTAGGAGCCCCTACTTCACAGCGCAGACATAGACAATCTCTTGATCGATTTACTTGATACATGGCTCTCATGAGAAAATGTATTGTGAATAAACCATCGTCCTTTCAGGAAGAAGTGCAATATCCCACTTGGGTTGATGCTATGGTAGAGGAGTATGAATCCATTTTCAAAAACAGTGCATGGGAAATTGTCCCAAGAACGGTCGACAAATCAGTGGTAGGTTCGAGATGGATCTACAAAGTAAAGCAAGCTGCTGATGGGAGTGTGGAGAAATACAAGGCCAGGTTTGTGCCCTGAGGCTTCTCGAGGGGATAGATTATGATGAGACCTTTGCACCTGTCACAACGTACTCTTCCATAAGATCCATCCTTGCACTCTCAACGTAGATGGGCTGGCACATTCATTAGATGGATGTAAAAACTGCTTTCCTCAATGGGATCATTGAGGAAGAAGTGTACATTGAATGACCAGAAGGTTTTGAGACCTTTGACAGAGATTCACATGTGTGAAGACTCAAGAGAGCATTGTATGGGCTGAAGCAAGCACCCCGTGCTTGGTACACTCAGATAGACAACTATTTCACCGGATTGGGCTTCACCAAAAGTGAAGCGGATGCAAACCTATACCAAATTGTGGTGGAGGGTAAGCTTTTAATCATTTTTCTTTATGTTGATGATTTAATACTGGCCGGTGATGAACAACTGATACACTCATGCAAGGAGGACCTTGCAAAGGAGTTCGAGATGAAGGATTTGGGCCTTCTTCATTATTTCCTTGGATTGGAAATATGGTAGCGAGATGGTGAACTTTTTGTGTCTCAAGGCAAGTATACAAGGGATATACTGGGTAAGTTTCACATGGAGGGCTGCAAACCCATGTATACTCCTCTTCCAGGAAACTAGAGGAAAGAGGATGCTACTTCTGGAGAGGTAGTCGATGCTACTATCTATCGACAGTTTGTAGGTTTTCTAATGTATTTAGTGAACACGAGACCATACATTTTCTATGCGGTTAACCAACTAAGTCAAGCTATGGTTAAGCCTACCAAACTCTTTTGTAAGGCGGGTAAGCATGTCCTGAGATATTTGAAGGGCACATATGAGTATGGATTATGGTACAGACTGACGGATGAGGTGAAGTTGCATGGCTTCATGGATGCAGATTGGGCGGGCAGCCCAACGGACAAAAAGAGCACATCAGGGGGGATCTTTAGTATCGGATATACAATTGTTTCTTGGTACAGCAAGAAACAAAGATCTGTGGCACTCAGTTCAGCGGAAGCAGAATACATGGCAACGAGTCAAGATGCATGTGAGGCTATCTGGATGAGAAATATCTTGGTTGGTTTGTTTGGTTCTCATTTAGATCCGACAATGATTCATTGTGATAATCAAAGTTGCATTAAACTCTCGAATAATCTTGTGTTTCATGATAGATCTAAGCATATAGATATCTGGTATCATCATATCAGAGATTGTGTGCAGCGGAAGATCATGTTGCTTCAATACATTCCTATGGAAGATCAGGATGCAGACATTCTGGCAAACGCGCTCACCAGGAGCAAATTCGAATATCATATAGATAGGATTGGGGTGAAGGATAATCCCTTTCTTGTTGAGAGGGAGTGTTGAAAAGTCAACAAGAAACATATGTCTAATTTACTTTTCCCTTAAATAAATTGGACAATAAATATTAATCTATTATCTCATAATTACTTGAAATAATTAACTAAAATGGAAAATCAGTTAACTATGGGAAATTCGAGTTCAAAGGTTGGCTGGTAAGACATGGAGGTGACTTGAAGTTGTAATAGAGTTATAAGTGTAGTTATGAGAGTTGTGAAGTATTTTAACTTAGTTAAGTGAGTTAAGCCCAGTTGTACTAGTTGTAACTAAACTTACACTAGTGAGAGTTCAGTGAATTAATTATTAATTAATTCAAATCAATGAACTCACATGCAACTAAAGATTCACCATGGTTAACTACATGCATGTCAGATCCAGTGGAGACCTAGTTGAGATAACCGGTAAAAGGGACAGTTTGGCTATCAGTTGTGACTTGAGTGAAGTGCACTAATGCAATCACACATGCAGTGGATATGCTCATGAGCATGTGCACACTAGGCAATTCAAATTCATTTGTGAGAATTCTAATTGCAGGGATTGTGCAGAGGAGGCAGGCTGTCTGGAGATAGAATTGGCACATGTATTTGCTGAGTTTTGTATGACAGTGTGAGATGATTATATTGTATTGAGAGCTCTTGGATTAGAGTTTTGTATGAGATTGTTTCATGATCCATGATATACATAATATATGATAGTGGGGTTTTTAGCTTTACGCTTTCTCGGAAAAACTTCTGTGTTATGTGTTCTTGATATTTCACTTTGTGATCGTGGTTTAAATTTCTACAAGAATATTAGTAGAAGCGATTCTGTATTTAATAGTGACATATAATTGTTAGATGAGGTGAATCGCATGAAATACTTAATTTGTATTGAAATTTCTACATGAAACATTAAATTATACCACTTTTCCCCTGAGTTTGCAGTCCCTTTTTTCTTGTTTGATGGTTTTCCCCTTACAACCCGTGACCAAAAAGTGTTGGTCTCTCCTTGTCCTCTTTCAAAGGGAGACTAGTCGCTCGCTGCAATCATGCAGGGCGTGACTGGGTCTGTTACTCCCTATTTAGGATTGATTTCGTGAGATGATATTAAACCCCAGATTCTTCATGGTTCGACATTGAGAAGCTTTTTATCTTGGGCATGAATATCCCATCTATATTATCCTTTGATATTATCTCTATTATCCTATGTATTGAGGGTCTCTCATGGGAAAAATGGGGGGAGAAAGGAGAAATCAAACATATTCTAGCAGTTTGATTACAGAGCTTGAGAAAGGAACTTGGGAAAAGGACTGCATCAAATTTATTGATTGTAAGTTGTAAATAATTTGTCCATTAATAGAAGATGTACAAGAATTTCCTCACTTGTTTGTATTTAATTGTTATGATCTTTGTAAGGAATTAATATTCTTATTTTATGTCACTAGATCTATTATCCATTTATACATGATTCGTTTAATCTTGTGAAAGTTTTATTTTTGTCTCTATGTGTGAAGATCCATGTTGGTAAGAGGGAAGGGATTCTTCCAGGAATATAATAGCTAAGGAGCATGCGGGGAAAACCATATGATTACAAGGTAAACTTTTCATTCCATCAACTCATAGATTATTTTCATATATGAATTAGATCTAGGAAAATTTTCTTCTTGCATCTCTATTCTATCTTAGGTCTAGAAAGAGCCTAAGGGAGGTAACTTGATGCAAACCCCATATGGGCCTGCGTGACCTCCTAGTCTAGGATTGAACTATACAGGATCTGAAGTGGCTCTCGGATCCCCACATAACTCTTAAATTCTTTACCACAACCATTTTTCCCGTATTGCGTGAAAATTCATATTCGTGAGGGTCCTCTTGCTCTAGTGGAGTCATGCTCGTGACCTCGGGCTTAAATTGGAAGCATTTAGTTCGACGCTCTGAAACTTCGACGCTCTGGAGGATTTACCAACATAACACTCCATGCCCAAAAATTTTGAACTAGCGAAGTGCCATAATCCACAGATCTGACAGTTGGCATTTTCTCTTGGATCAATGGTTCTTGTTCACTTCGGAATCTGGGGCTTCAGGAATTTTCTCCACTCCAACCTCAACCAAAAAAAATTCTCCCGAATAGTCAAACCACCAAACTCTCGAAGAGTTCAGGGATCAACGATCCACATTCCTTGGCACGATCTACGACTAAGAAAGACTCTAGGGCTCTGGAGCTTCGAGACTTCCATATGCCACACAACTATCACCCAAAAACAACTTGGATAACCGAATCCTGAATAACTTAAGACTTATGGTTTACGTTTACCTGCTAAATAACAACCGATATTAACTCCAAACTTCGGGACTTAGAGAGATTCTCCACCCCACATGACAACGACCAAACTTTCCTGAAGTGCCGAATCACCGAACCACTCGAGGATCCAATTACTTGTACTCACCCAATGATCTATGGTGGAGATTCACTCTGGGACTTTGGAGCTTCGAGATTCCATGCCTTATTTGCAATAAAAAACTTAAATATGTTGAAGCAACAAAGTCTGAAGGAATTAGGGATTAACAACCATGTACCTTCTCATTGAATGAATGACTGTGAGGGATTATGAATCCTCTCAAACAGATCTTATCCACTCAGACCTAAAACAAAGGGATTTCTTCTCTTCTTGTTCTCCTACCTGGAACCTTATACTTGCTATCCCTCCTGAGATTTGGCACTTGAATGACTCGAACTCTGGCGCATACCTTGCACTTCTCTCCCGAGCTTTGGACTTGAAAAAGTCACATGTGCACGTCTTGTACTATCTCTCCTGAGATTTATCAACACTTAACGAAGTGTTTTCTCTGTGCACTCCTTGCACTTCGTCTCTCCTCTGATATTTTACACTACTATGAGTGTAGGCACACTCCTTGCACTCAATCTATTTAAACTTACACTATCTGTCCCGAGATTCTGAACCTATAAGCGGTTCGGCCTCCGCACACCTTGCGTTGGCACTATGCACTCTTTGCACTAAGATTCTTAGAAGAGAAATAATTGAAACTTATAAATAAATCAAGGACTCATTCACTAAAACATTGAGATAGATCTTCATACATAGAGATAACAACACAACATCTATTTAGTTTCATAAGAATGAACAAGTTCTTAGTGTCATCAAATTGAAAACAATTCTCTTCTTTATATTTCTTCAACAATAATTTACAAGAGCTTCAAAAACCTTCAACAACCTCCTCTAGGCATAGGTTACATTAATTTATACATGAAGGGGCTTCTCGAGCCTTCCCTCTAGACTATTATAGTCCTTTCATATCACAATTAAACTCATCCTACTACTAAGATTTTTAAAATAAATGAACAATTACAATTCAGATATGAGTCGACACTCAAAATTTGTACATTCATACATGCATTAAAGACAATTACAACCTCCTGAAGCATATACAACGACTCTAGCCTAAATATCTCATGGAATATTTAATTACAAAGGTCTCAAAATTAAAATGATGCACCCTCCTTGGGATCCAAACCAATTAAAGTGTGTTGTGCTGGATGCTGAGTCACTTTCTTCCATGCCTCATTAAATGATGACGGTGATGCTCCCGCAACATACATCGCTGGAAAAAATATTCATGGACTTCTGTTTATGAGCTCCTCAAATTATTTTCCATGCTTCTGGGGATGTCTTCTTTAGTTATCCAACTGGCATCTTCTGTTGGATGATTCTTCCATTTGACCAAATATTCATAGTAAAACTTTCTCCTAGTTCTCTTAGAAATTCTCTGATCTAAAATCTTTTCTATCTGAGGCTTCTCTGCTACAGGAATCTGTCGCATACATGGAATATCCTCTTGCTCACTTTTACCTCCTATTTCATCCATCTTGTAAGGATACAAGTCATATGCATTAAATATTGGTGAAATTCCAATGTCCTCTGGCAGTTCAATCTCATAAGCATTTACAACAATTTTTCTGAGGATTTTACAAGGTCCTATCTTCTTCATCTTTAGTTTATTATATTTCCCTCTTGGAAATATTTCCTTCCTCATATGTTCCAAGACTTGGTCTCCAACCTCAAAATTCACCTCTTTTTTTATTTGATCTATTCTGTCTTTGTATCTTTGGCTACTATATTGTAGCTGTCCTTTGATTTGATCATGCAACTTATGTATTTCTGCAGCGAAATCCTCTACTCCTGCACTTTGAAATTCAACTTGCCCCAAATATCTCAATTCTGAAATTCCTCTGGGATGCATTCCATACACTATCTGAAACGAGCTCTAACCAATACTCCTATTTTGTGAGTCATTATATGAAAACTCCGCTTGAGGCAGAATTTGATCCCACTAAATGTTATGTTCTGTTACTAAACTTCTTAGCAGATTCCCTAAGCTTATATTCACTACCTCAGTCTATCCATTTTTCTTAGGGTGATATGCTGAACTAAAATACAAATTTGTCCCCATCTTCTTCCACAAAGTCCTCCAAAAGTGTCCCATAATTTTTCTGTCTCTGTCTGAGACTATACTCCTGGGTAATCCATGCAATCTCACAATATCCTTGAAAAACATGTTTTCTATGTGGGTACATCACTTTTTTTGTGATATGGTATGAAATATGACATCTTTTAAAACCTGTCAACTACCACAAATATTGAATCATTTATCCTCTAGGTTCTTGGCAATCCCAAAACAAAATCCATACTTATAACATCCCAAGGTCTGTTTGGAATAGGTAATGGTTGTTACAATCCCGTGTTCTGCTACTTTCCATTAGCATATTGGAAAATTATGCATTTGTCCACAAAATTTTTCACATTAGACCTCATGCCTGGACAATAGTATGAAGAACTTAACTGCGCATATGTTTTATCATGGCCAAAATGTCTAGCCAATCCTCCACTATGTTTTTCCTTCAACAAATTGTCCCTCATTGAGTATTTTGGGATACACAATCGAATTCCTTTGAATAACAATCCTTCTTGGATTAAATACTCCATCCATTGGTTCATATCCATTAACAAAGTATTTTCACAAGATTCATAAGATTCCTTGAAATCTAGGTCTTCCTGGTACATCTCCTTGAGGTGCTCAAATACCAAAGTCTCCACTAGGAATTCCTGCAAGATTAAACATCTCCTACTCAAAGAATTTGCAACTTTGTTAGCGCTCCCACTAATATGCTTAATAACAAAAGTGAAATTTTGAATTAATTCTACCCATTTGGCATGTCTTTGGTTCAATTTCTCTTGTCTGGTTTTGAACTGTAAAGCATGATTATCAATATACAAAATAAAATCCTATGGTATAAGGTAATGTCTCCACTTTTTCAAAGCTTGAATTATAGCATAAAATTCCTTGTCATATGTTGAATACTTGTTCTTAGCATCATTCAACTTATCACTAAAATAATAAATAGGCTTATCATCTTGACTTAAAACTTCACCAATGGCCACTCCACTTGCATCACATTTGACGTGGAAAATCTTCCTAAAGTCTGACAGAATTAAAATAGGTTGTTCTGTTATCTTTCCTTTTAACACTCGAAATCCTTTCCTGGCTTCTTTTGTCCAGTCAAAAGATCCATGTTTCTTCTTTATAGTATCCAACATGGGTGCACAAATACTACTAAAATTCCTAATGAATTTTCTATAAAAGCTTGCTAACCCATGAAAACTTCTTACTTCAAACACACTTATTGGAGAAGGCCACTCTCTTATAGCCCTCACCTTCTCTGGATGCATCTTTAATTCATTTGAAGAGATTACAAAACCCATATATACAAGTTTTGTCTTCATGAAAGAATAATTCTTCAAATTCACCAATAACGTTTCCTGCTGCAACCTCCTCAACACCATCTTCAAGTGTCTTAAATGCTCCTCCTCAATCTTGCTGAAAACTAGAATATCATCTAAATAAATAATCACAAACTTCCCAATAAAATCTTTGATCACTTCATTCATTAACCTCATGAATGTACTTGGAGAATTTGTTAATCCAAATGGCATAACAAGCCACTCGTACAGTCCTTCATTTGTTTTGAATGTTGTTTTCCATTCATCCCCTTCTCTCATTCTTATTTGATAATAACCTCTTTTCAATTCTATATTGGAAAAATAACTAGCTCCACTCAAACAATCCATTAAATCATCCATTATGAGTAAATAAAATATATACCTGATGGTTATCTTGTTTATGGCTCTATAATCTGTGCACATTCTCCAACCTCCCTCTTTGTTTGGACTCAAGACAGTTGGTACTACACGAGCTCAAACTTTGTCTGATCAGTCCTTTGTCCAACAACTCTTGGACTTGCTCCTTGACCTCTTCATTCTCCCGAGGGGTTAATCTATATGCTTCTTTGTTCGAAAAAATTCCTCCTGGAATAAGGTCATTATGGTGACTAATACTCCTGATGGGCGGTAAAGTATGAAGCAACTCATCCACCACAATGTCAACAAACTCATCCAGTAACTCCTGAACTTCCGTAGGAAAATCATTCATAGAATCATTTGTAAGGATGACTCTCGACTTACCTATAACAAAAAACTGCATTTCCTAATCTTTCTTGACCTCCTTCAAGAGATCCTTCCCACTCATGAGAAGTATACTCGGACTAGCCTCCTCTTTGACTCCCTTATATTCTAATGGTAACAACATATGTTTACACCCATTTTTCTCAAGGGTATAAGTATTCTTTCTCCCATCATGTATGACATTCCTGTCATATTTCTAAGGCCTCCCCAATAGAACATGACAAACATCCATATGTATGACATCACATAAAAATTCATCCTTATAACTACCAGTTTTAAACTCAACTTTACACTGTCTACTTACCATGACTTGATATCCTTTTTGCAACCATGACACCCTGTCTGGAATCGTATGTGTTATCGTCTCCAACTTTATATTTTCCAACATCTTTGTCGATACTAAATTGTTAGTTCCCCCACTATCTATGATCACCTTGCATACTTTGTCTTTAGTCTTGCAAGAAGTTCTGAATAAACTGTGTCTTAGGGCTGGTTCTCATACCTCTTTTTCTAGATTCACAAGATATTTCCTCATCATGAGTGATCTTCTCTCTTCAGATGCTTCTGCTTTCATCTCCGTCTCCACATTCCTCTACTGTGCCTCAGAAATGTGAGATTCTCTAACTCCTGTATTATTATTTTAAGGACATTCCGAAGACATGTGCCCTATTTCCCTGCAAGCATAACACTTGAATTCTCCTCCTCTGCCTCTTCCTCTACCTCTTGGAAAATGGTTCCTTCCTCTAGATTATCCTCCTTTAGAACTCCCTCCTCTATTTTTCTAACTGTTAAATCCTCCAACTTCTCCCCTTGATTTTTGGAACTTTTCTCTGGTGGTTCCTTTTCCTCAGTTAGGACTCTTTCCCCTGCTCCTTTGACTCTGTTTCCATGCTAATTTTTCTTCTTCTTTCAGAGATATTTGATAAGCATCTTGTATAGCTCTCATCATTACTAGAATAATCTCATCCTAGATTTCATTCCTCAATCCATTTATATACCTAGCAAATTTCTCTTCATCATTTTCCTTATGTCCTTTTCTTATATTCAACTTATAGAACTCTTCAATAAATTCCTTCACCGAAAAACCCTTCTGTCTCAGATTTGGAAACCTTCTGAACATATTCAACTGATAATCCTTGGGTATGAATTTATCCTTGAGCTTAACTACCATTCTATCCCAACTCTTAATCTTGCTCTTACCTTTCCTCCTTCTATTAGCTTGCAACTCGTCCCACCATAAAGCTACACGTCCCTTCAACCTGGTCACCACATGATTTACTTTATTCTCATCATCAATCTCCTCATAACCAAAGTACTTTTCTAAAGCACTTATCCAGTCAAGAAATTCTTCTACATTTAAATTACATTCATACATTGGAACTTCCATCTTTGCTCTGGTTCCCATCTCGACGACAGCTTTCAACAATTGCTCCTCTGTTGCTTCTTCTCCTACAACTTATTCTTCTTCTTCTGGATTTTCATTTTCATCATCACTAAAATCACCAACCTCTCATTCTCTCCTTTGAGTTATTTCCATGGTTTCCAACCTTACATGGAGTTGTCTCATTTCCTCCTCCATAATTGCATTGGCTACAGGTCTCTCCCTGCGTCTCCTCGGTGGCATGGTTTCCGATATATCTCTTTACACACAGAGATATTTGTCCTGATCTAATACCACTTGATGAAAACCCGCTATGGGCCTACGTGACCTACTGGTCTAGGATAGAATTTTACAAGAACCGAAGTGGCTCTCAGGTCCCCATAGAACCCTTAAACTCTTTACCACATGCCTTTTTCCCGTACTGCGTGAAAATTCATATTCGTGAGGGTCCTCTTGCTCTAGCGGAGTCATGCTCATGAACTCAGGTTTAATTTGGAAGCCTTTATTTTGAAACTCCTAAGGATTTACCAACATAACACTCTGCACCTAGAACTTCCAAACTGGTGAAGTGTCATAATCCACAGATCTGACAGTTGGTGTTTTCTCTCGGATCAACGGTCCATGTTCACTCCAGACTCTGGGGCTTCGAGAATTTTCTCTGATCCAACCTCAACCAACATAACTTCTCCAAAATATCCAAACTCCTGAAGAGTTTAGGGATCAATGGTCCACATTCCTTGGCATTATCTACGACTAAGAGAGACTCCGAGGCTCTATAGATTTGGTACTTCTGTACGCCACACAACTATCACCCAAGATCCACTCAGATAACCAAATCCCAAATAAATTGAGACCTATGATTTACGTTTACCCGCTAATTTAAAATCAAGATTAACTCTAGACTTCAGGACTTCGGGATATTCTCCACCTCGGGTGTCAACGACCAAATTTTCCCAGAGTGCCAAATCGCTGAACCACTCGAGGATCCAACGACTCGCACTCACCCACTAATCTATGGTGGATATTCATGCTAGGAATTTGGAGCTTTGGGACTACGAGCCTTATTTGCAACAAACACATTAAATATTTCAAAGCAATGAAGTCTGAAGGACTTGGGGATTAACAACTATGCACCTTCTCCTTGAACGAACGACCGTGAGGGATTCCGAATCCTCCTGAATAGATCTTGTCCACTCAGCCCTAAAACAAAGGGATTTATCCTCTTCTTTTGCTCCTCCCTAGAACCTTATACTTACTATCCCTCCCAAGCTTTGGCACTTGAATGACTTAAAATCTAGTGCACACCTTGTGCTTCTCTCCTGAGCTTTGGACTTAAAAAAGTCACCTACACATGGATTGTGCTATCTCTCTTGAGATTTATCAACACTTAAAAAAGTCTTGGCTCTGTGCACTCCTTGCACTTCATCTCTCCTCTGATATTTTACACTAATTTGAGTGTAGGCACACTCCTTATACTCTCTCCGTTTAAGCTTACAATATCTCTCTCGAGCTGCTAAACCTGTAAGAAATTCATCCTCCACACACCTTGCGTTGGCACTATGCACTCTTTGCACAAAGATTTGCAGAAGAGAAACAATTGAAACTTATAACTAAATCAATGACTCATTCACTAAAACATTGAGATACACATTCATACATATAGATAACAACACAACATGTATTTAGTTTCAGAAGAATGAACAAGTTCTCAGTCTCATCAAATTGAAAACAATTCTCTTCTTTTATATCTCTTCAAAAATAATTTACAAGAGCTTCAACAACCTTCAGAAACCTCCTATGGGCATATATTACATTAATTTATACATGAAGGGACTTCTTGAGCCTTCCCTCCAGAATATTTTAGTGCTTTCATATCACAATTAAAAACATCCTACTACTAAGATGTTTACAATAAATGAACAATTACAATTCAGATATGAGTCGATGCTCAAAATTTGTACATTCCTACAAGAATTAAAGACAATTAATACCTCCTGGAGCATACACAATGGCTCTAGCCTAAATATCTCATGTGACATTTAATCACAAAGGTCTCAAAATTAAAGCGATGCACCCTCCTTGGGATGAAACCTAGTTAAAGTGTGTTGCACTAGATGTTGAGTCACTTTCTACCGTGCCTCATTAAATGATGACGATGATGCTAATGCATCATAACCCTTGCAAGTTTCATTTACCCTAAAACACTAACATCTGGAAGGAAGATCACACATAAATTATGGCCATTCAAGATTCTTTTCTTCAACCATGCCTCCTCTATTCAATGGAACAAATTTTGCATTTTGGAAAATCAGAATGAAGACCTAGTTGATGTCTCTTGTGATGGAAGTCTGGTATATTTTGGTAGATGGTTATAAAACCTCAACTACTCTTCCAACTAATGAAGTTGGTAAGAAACATTACTACAGTAATACAAGAGCTATGAATTCCATCCAAGGAGGACTTGTAGAAACATAATTTGTCAAAGTAATGTAGTTGGAATCCATAAAGGAAATATGGGACAAACTAGTAAATGGTTATGAAGGAGACGAGAAACTAAAGTTGGCCAAACTTCAATCTTTTAAAATGCAATTTGAAATCCTAATAATGAGTGAAGATAAAAATTTCCTAGGCTTATTTCTCAGAGTAGATGAGATTGTAAACACTATGAAAGGGCTAGGTGAGAAGATTGAAGAAGCTATAGTAGTTCAAAATATTCTTAGATCTCTTCCCTGAAGAATTGATGCAAAGGTTTCTGCTATAGAAGAAATGGATGAAATAGATAAACTGACTATGGATAGGCTCCATGAAATTCTAATTACTTATGAGATGAGGATGAGGAAAGAACAACTAGATCTAAAGGACACAACCTTTAAGGCATCAGTCAAAACATCAACATCTCAAGAACATGATCCATTAGAACACTTATCAAAAGAAGAAGTAGCTAATTTTTTAAGGAAACTAAAGAGGGGATTCGTAAAATATAAAGGCATGTTACCATTCAAATGCTTTCATTGCATTAAAGTTGGTCATTCTGCATCTAAATTTCCTTTCAAGTAAAACAACACCAATAAAAGAAAAGGAAAGGATAAACCTAGGGATAAAAAGTCCTATGAAAGGATAATTTTTTATTCAAAAGAGGATAGCAACATCTCTTTAGACACCGAAGAAGAAGAATATGAGCCAAATACAACTCTAGATGAAAAAATTCTCATGGCTTTGGAACAACACAAATCTGATCAATAAAAACTAGACACAAAAGAGTGTGAAGTTGTATGAAACATGGAAGATGAACTTATTAGTGCTATGGTAGAAATATAAGACTCAAGAAAAAAAATAGACTATTAAAATAACAGTTACAATTTTATAAATAAAAAGACAAAGAGATCATTGAAGATATAGTTATCTTAAAAATCCAACTAGAAGAAGCCAAAAGAAGAGACAAAATATTTATGAATCAGGTAAAAGAAAAGAGAACATCTGTGACAAACTAGAAGCACAAATATTTGCCTCGAGAAAGGATCTAGAGAAATCCAAGACTCAAATAAAATTTAGAAAAGTATTTGAAAATATAGATAAAATTCTTAGCAACCAGAGATGACCAGATGAAATGACAGGGCTAGGATATAAGGAAAGTCTGAAAATTGTCAAAGGAGAATCACGCACTAGCATGTCAACTATTGATAAACCTACAAGTTATGAAAATTCTCTCAAGGGTCATCCTAACCAATCAAAAGATGATAAGAAGAAAAAATAAAAAATGCACCATCCCATTTATGAATCAAGGAAGAAACATGTTCCTGAATCGTATCAAGTTGGAAGACAAATATATATTCCCACAAGTAAATTTTTCATTCCAAGGGATCCAAGTAACTTTGGAAATAAGGCTATGAGCTACTCAACTTTTAAACATAACATAAATATAGGAATGAGATTCAATAAACCTTGAATGGATATGTATCAAAATTATTTCAATAATGCCTTCTCTCCTCTACTAAATGACCTCGAATGCCACTTATGCAACAATTTTGGACACAAGGAAAGTGAATGCTGAAGCAAGATGTTTCCTATTTTTAATCAAGATAGACAAGAAGATTTTAACAAGGTTTGGAGGAAGAAAAATAAAAACAAAGAAAATTGTGGATTGGCTCTATATGCCAAAAATCAATAAAATCAGTGGTATATTAACATTGGGTGCTCCAAGCACATGACATGAGACAAGAGTAAGTTTGAATTCCAAACTGAAGAAAAATGTGGTAATGTTACCTTTGGAAACAATGCTCTAGCTAGAATTAGAGGAAAATGAAATATTGTACTAGATGAAGATAATAAGGGAAATACCAAATCACAAAATTTGTTGTATGTAGACAGTTTAAAACATAACTTGTTGAGTGTAAGTCAAATGTGTAACCAAGGACACATTGTTCTCTTTCATTCAAAATGTTGTAAAGTGATGGATGCAAATATAGGGAAGACTATTGTAAAGGAAGTTAGAACTTCAGGGAATATGTATGTTCTAGAAGAAGGAAAAGAAAAATGTTGTATTGGTAAAACTGATGAGAGTTGGATTTGGCACAAAAGGCTAGGTCATATTAGTTTTGATCAACTTGTTAAGCTGGGAAGAAAGGATGTTGTATGATATATGCCTAAAATTTCCAAACCTGAGAATATTGTATGAAAGTCATGTCAATTTGGAAAACAATCAAGAGTTCAATTCAAGGAAAGAGAACACTCCACCAATCAACCTCTTGAAATGATTCATACATATCTCTATGGAACCACTAGTACACAATCACTTTTAGGTGAAAGATATTTTATTTTGTTGATTGATGACTATACCTGAATGACTTGGGTTGGATTATTGAAGCATAAATATGAGGCTTTTGAAAAATTTAAAATCTTTAAAGCACAGGTTGAAAATGAAATGGACTTAAAAATAAAGTGCCTAAGGTAAGACAGAGGAGGATAAATCACATCTGATGAATTCAACAATTATTGTGAAAAACATGGGATCAAGAGACAATTTTCTATTGCTAGAACCCATCAACAGAATGGAGTACTAGAAGGGATGAACAAAATAGTTCAAGAAATGGCCAGTGCCATTCTTGATGAATCCGAAGTACCCAAAACCTTTTTGGGAGAATTCATTCAAACTATTGTTAACATTCTCAATAAAGCACACATAAGAGTAAAAAATGATAAAACCCCTTATGAACTATGGCATGGAAGACCTGCATCAATAAAGCACTTCAAAATATTTGGAAGCAAATACTACATTAAACGAAATGAAGACAAATTAGGTAAGTTTGATTCTAGAGATGATGAAGGTATCTTGTTAGGATACTCCTCCAAAAGTAAAGGATACAAGTGCTACAACAAGAGGCTCCATAAAATATTGAGAGCATAGATGTAAAATTATATGAGGGATCACTTCATCTAGTGAGACATCAACACTACAATGATTCATTTCATGAACCAATCAGAAATGATATACAAGATTATGGAATGAAAAAATACTAGGAACAAGAGGATTTCGAGGAAGAAGAGAGAATGGAGACACCCCAACCAAAGACCCCATCAAGGTATGCTAAAAAAATCATACAAATAGTTAGATTCTTAGGAACAAGGAAGTAGGTGTACAAACTAGAAGAAAACTTGTAAATACATATATCTTTGCAAATTTTGCATTGTTATCCATGAGTGAACCCCAAAAATTTGCACAAGCAAGTCAAGATGAACATTGGGTCAAATCCATGAATGAAGAACTATAACAAATAGAGAAAAACAAGACATGGGATCTTGTCCCAAGACCAAATGACAAGAATGTAATTGTAGCTAAATGGGTATATAGAAACAAGTTAAATGAAGATGGACATACAATAAAAAACAAGGCCATATTGGTATGCAAAGGGTATTCTTAGGTCGAAAGAGTGGACTTTGAAGAAATTTTTTTCCCTGCTACAATAATTGAAGTTATCATGATGTCTTTGGATTTCAGATGCTACAAAAAATTCAAAGTCTACCAGATGGATGCCAAATCAACATTTTTGAATGGTGACCTTAAGGAATAAGTTTATGTGGAGAAAACAAAAGGTTTTCTGCTAACTGAAAAATAAATATTATGTCTATCGTTTAAAGAAAGATTTTTATGGGGTAAAAAAGGCTCCAAGAGCTTGGTATTACAGACTCAACAAGGATCTACACCAACAAGGTTTCAAAAAGGGAACAATTGATAACAACTTATACATCAAGGCTGAAGGTAATTACCTATTAATTATTGTGGTATATGTTGATGATATTATTTTTGGTAGCAACATTCAACTAATGATTAAGAAGTTTGCAACTACAATGCAACAAGAGTTTGAGATGCCCATGTTAGGAGAACTCTCTTGCTTTCTTGGCTTACAGATTCATTAATCAGACAAAATAATTTTTATTTCCCAAAGCAAATATCTCAAGGAAATCTTGAAGAAGTTTGGCATGGAAAACTACGCACCAATAAGCACTCTCATGACTACCGGTTGCAAACTCAAAAAAGATGACAATGCTCCATAAATAGATCAAACCATGTACATGTCCATGATAGGCAGTTTAATTTATCTCACAACTTCAAGGCCTGACATCATGCAAGTTTTTGGTTTGGTAGGAAGGTTTTAGTCCAATCCCAAGGAAACTCATGTTCTTGTAGTTAAAAGAATATTCAGGTACTTGCAATGTTGATTTTTCATAAGAGAGATGATATTGTATATTCTTTTATTATTATTTAATATGCAAAAGGATCACAATGCAAAGACAGATATCCACATAACAACAAGATATATCCTCAGGGAAAACCTCAAAGGGGAGAAAACCCTACAAACGTTCCTTAGTATAGATTCCTCCAACATGTACACTATCATAGAATGCTTTTTCATGAAATCAAGACCAAAGAGACCTAGACACGAACCAATAATAGACTCCTAGATAAGTGCACATTATTCTCTTGTACTTATATTCGATGAGTAATCAAAATGAATCGATATAACCTTTATTTATACTCTAAAATACCTAAAATACATGAATTATCAATAAACCCTTTCACAATTACACTTACGAATAACTAGTACAATTACACTTAGGAATAAATTTCGAAATTACATAAAATATCAACACTCCCTCTTAATGAAAAATATATTCTATCCGACACATACTCTAACACTGTCACTATCCACATGAGCTCATGACCATTGACTGTCAGAAACACGAATTTGTACATCACAATAAATACATAGTGACTTCACAACATGCATCCAAGGCTAGTGGGTAGCTCTTCAATAGCTACAACATGTCATAATGAAACTATCCAATTTTATGTAGAAAATTCGGATATCTTTATGCATGACATCTAGTACCCTAAGATAACATCTGTACCTCATCTCTTCAACATGCATCTAGGGATGGTGGGTAGCTCTCTAATAGCTACAACATGTCATCATGGCATCCACTACCTTGCAGTAACATCTGAAGCCATCACTCCCTCTGAAGAGGGACTACATCGAGCTTGTCCTTGAAGTACTCGAACTTCATCCTTGAGAATGGCTTTGTCAGCACATCCACAACCTACTCATCGATAGCCACATATTGGAGCTTCACTGCTCCCTTCTGCACTATATCCATGATATAGTGGTACCTAATTTCGATATGCTTCGACTTGTCATAAAACACAGGGTTCTCTGGAAACTTTATACAACTCTAGTTGTCACACAAGATACAAGTCACCTCCATCGCAATATCGAATAATCCAGTCAACAATTTCCAAATCCATACTGCTTCGAGACTTGCTGCACATGCTGCCACATACTCTGCCTCAGTCGTACTAAGTGCTACACATGATTGCTTCTTATTGATCTATGAAATCATACTGGATCCCAAAGTGAAGCAACATCCTAATGTAATTTTCCAATTTGAAACACTACTGGCCCAATCTGATTCCGAATATCCAAGTAGACTGATCTTACTGTTTGCAACATACTTGACCCCATAATCCATTGTACCTTTAAGGTACCTCATCACATGTTTTGCTGCGACCAAATGAACATGCATGGGCTGCTCCATATACTAACTAAGGGTTTTCATAGAAAAACACATATCCGATCTCGTGTTCGTCAAGTACATCAACAAACCCACCATCTTCATGTATAAAGTAACATCCATAGTCTCTGAAGTCATAGTCTACAACAACTTCAGATTTGATACCATAGGTTTAGATATTTCCTTGCAATCCAACATCCCAAAACTCTTCAGGATTTCCACTGCATACTTCCCTTCATTCAGAAAGATCTCATCCTGTCTCTTCCATACTTATAATCCCAAAAAGCAGTGCATCAAGCCTAGATCCTTCATCTTGAACTCTGAAGTGAGTTCCATTTTGCTCTCATCGATGAGCTTCTCATCCCCTATAAAAAATAGGTCATAATACTAATATCAAGGGGAAATTGTCTTCAACCTTGTAGTATAGGTTGGGATTTACATTACTCTTGAAAGACCCTAAGTTGATCAAGTAATTGTCTATCCTGGCATACCATGCCCTGGGTGCTTGCTTAATCCTGTACAAATATTTCTTCAATATACATGGGACTCTTTCCCTTTCACAAAACGTTTGTGGTTGCTTCTTCTGGATACTTTGAGAAAGCATCTCGTCATAATATTCTCCCTCTTTCTAGGAAAACCCTCTAGCCACAAATATCTCTTTTTACTTGAACTCAATGTGCTTCGAATCATCATTTCATTGTCATGGCCAAATATTTCGACAATCAACATTGATGGATTCTCGATCAATGCTACAACCTCGCAGATCTCCTTATTGTGAAGCTAGGATATAGGTTTCAATTTAGTTCTCCTTCACACCTCTTCATGTGGTCGGTTCGAATCCCTCTCATCTACCATGTCCCAATAGTCCAAAATCATGTATATCAATTCACATAAGCTTAAATGATTTATCCACTCACCACATAGAGTATTTAATACACCTTCAAGTGTTTTACACTCATCAATGGGTTCAAATAGATCCACAGAAGGAGCATATCCATTCTTTATCTCAAGAAACAACAACTACCATCCATGTGGTCTTTGTGCAAGTGCCTTCTCTTTATGATGACCATGATCAATGATTTAACCTTGTCCCCACACTAGGAAATAGTTGCAAGCCAATACTCCATGCAAGAACTAGTGGTGGATTTCACAAAAACACATGATTAGAATATAGGCTTCTTTGAAAGCAGTGAGTAATGACACCTTTCCCCAAGCTTCCATTCTCATGAAGTAATCAATATTCATCAGTGAACAACTCTTCAACTTGTAGGTAATGATATCATTATGTGCCACAAATTACACCAGAGCACTATGGGCATATTCATATTAGCACCACAACAAACCAACACCATTGTACTAATCATCGATGAGGCCTAAAACATCATATAAGTAAGCAAAAAAACCACCGATACTGTAGTATGAGGCACACGCTTTTTTTTTTTTTTTTCTACCATTAGCAATCGGTCCCCATGCTTCACAAGATTCCGATGGAGGATATGTATGTTAACCAACATATTGTGATCTGGTAGTATGGGGACTTCTAATCCACTATGACCTTTCTATTCCTTTGTTTGCACATGTTGATTTTTCCATATCTCATTCAACATCAAGGCACTTTCTCACAAAGAGTCACCATCCCTCATCTGTTGTAATTTCTAAACTTCCACCAAAAATTATTATTGTTTCTAAGGTAATCTTATGGAAGGGAAAATCATGAATTACAACCTTGGACCCCAGGCTCATAGGAGTGCATCCAGATTGAACCTTTCCACTTCTGATACCGATTACAAAGAGAATGGAGTCATACTACTTCACCTTTTCAACACCATCCCTACTCCACTTGGAATTAAATTCATAAGTTCCTATTATGAGAACGTCACCTCTCCTAATGAGCGTCGATGGTGCACAATATTGTCATGATGAAGTATAAACCCCACTACACATGAAGACAGTCATGATCAGGTCCATCTCATAGGGTTTACAATATTTTCAAGTAGCATGGAGATGAAAATTTTTCTCTCACAATGAATAGCAAGCAACCCAAGGAGAGTTCGCTAACTCACTGTAAGGATCCTGCAAGTAGATGTATAACTATGACATCTCTCACAAAGCACATTGAGCAGCGATGACTCCGTGTTTTGCCCATTTTTCCTTTGTCCAAATTCCTTTTTGCACATGGAGATTATACAATTTATGCTTCTATTAGCTCTTCTAGAAGGTATTATCAGGTTTCTTCCATAAATTTGCTATGGATAAACATAAGGTATGTGTAGTCCTTATTTTTGATGATTTTATGATTTAAGATACGGTCTGTTATCTAGTTTTAATGATTTCTGGTTGTAGGAGAGCGTCGACCCTTTCAGTGGTTGACCTCTCAGCTATGTCTAAAAATCTGTAATACTGGAACTCTCTCTAAGACCAAAAACACATAATGATATAATCACCATTTTGAATTCGCCTCTGTAAAATCATTTCTGCTGTTAATATAAGCTAATGTGTTGATTGCGATTGTCATTTGAACTGGAGTAGTACCACAACTACTTGGGGGGCCCACCAGTGGTATGTGTGTCTCGTTTATTTGATGTGTATTTATATTTATGCATATAACTCTTTTGTGCATATTTATTTGTTGTATCTTCATATTTGTGCATATAACTCTTGTGTGCAGGTTGCTTGCCAAAGTTGTAACTTTATATATCTTACAAGTTACTCGTAGTTGTCTATATCCAATTGTCCATACTCTGACATCTAACATCTCTTATGCATGTTGTGTTTTACTAATGTGTATATGCTCATAGTCATCTAACTGTGCAATTATATACATGATTTATTTTCTTGTTTTATAAACGATAGGGTACTTTGTAGATTGGTTATTTAGGTAGTGTCTATAACAACCACCTATGCTTCATTAAATTATGATTTTCAATTACTTCCTGTAGGTTTGCATAAATTTTTAACTCTGTGTAGAATGTTTCCAGCATCAAAGTGATAGGATAAGAGCTGATTTCAAATCTCTTTTGCACAATGTTTATAGACTGTATTAATTATAAGAACATGTATTGATATATTCATAATGGCAAATATTTCCATAGACTGTCTTATTCATACTCTGCCTATCTCTGTAAAAATTAGCATTGAATTGATTCTGCTTGAATTATCAGTAGTGTTAAGATGCCACTGTGACATAATCCGCCACCGTAGACATAACCATTACATTTCAATATCGTCACAATGCCCTTTAATTTCAGTGAGTCAGACTAGTGTAAATGATGTGGTAAAATACAAGTAATTGTGAGTCTTTGAACAAATGTTTTAAGAACAAAGTTCACTATAAATAATTGGTTTTGAAAGATAACTTGTTTTTGTGAGTTCATTGTCCATAATTATAGATTGTTCTTAAAGAAATATAGTTTTCTTTTATTCAAGATTTATTCACTTAGAATAATGAATTTACCATTCCCAGTTGTGGATTACTCTGTACATTTGAAGTAAATCTCACTGTCTAAACACAGTTCAACTTGTTCATAATATTTTTAGAATTGTAAATAAAGCACCAGTCCCTAGGATAAACTTTCTTTTTGCCTAGCTAGATTCACTTTCCAAACCTCACAAGTAGCTAATCCTTGCTCTAACTTGACTCATACTATGTCAAAAATATAAGTCTACTTACCCTAGTCGATAATTTAATTGAGGGAAATTGAGGTATATAGTTTACCCATCATTTTTGGTGTCGTTTTCGGGGAGTTGTCCAAAGGTAGAAAACAATTAGGAAGTGGATTATTTCTGAGCATTAGTACTAGTTTGGTGGCGGGGGAACTTTAAGACAAGAGGTAAGAACCTACGCATATGTTATAGTAGGTTCCCCCAAACCCAATGGTAGTTTTCTTTTTGTATCGCTTTCATGAACAAAGCTAGGGACCCAAAGGGTAGATATATCAAAACCAATCCAAAAATTCTGACCAAAGTTCCTTCTAACCTTTTTGGAGGAAGGAAGAATCCATCTATAAACTCTGCAGAATGGTATCAAAAAGTACAAGTAGGAGATAGCTCAACCCAAAAAGGTAAAAATTTTCTAGAAGAGACAAAAACTGGGGAAACCATAGAACATAAAGTTGAGACACCAACAATAGTAGGACAGGAGATAAAACCACTCAAACCTTCCTCAAAACAAGCCAACAAAACCTCTTCCTTTTTACCACCATCAGAGGATTCTAACATTATAGATATGATTGACCCTGAACAGGTGAATTCCCTCTTTAGAAGTTCAACGAATATAGTTGTGTCACAAGTTGAAACAACAACTATTGAACCAATAGTTTCAACAGGCTCAAGCAAAATCCCTGACAATCAAATAGTAGATAATTTTTCCTATCGAAGAAATATCTCTCCTGAAAAAGAACCTTGGGACACCTCATTATCTCCAAGAATAAAACCACTAAGGTATTCTATTTTTGGGAATCAGATCACTATGGATGATCAGGAGGATGACAATCATGTGAGACATGATGAGGGAGAAGAAGTAGGAAACTAGACAAAAACTACTTTTGGGTTTCCAATTTTGGATACCACACAAAATGTTAACATGAAGAACATTCCACTATTTTCACTACCTATATTTTATGGTAAGAGAAATGAGGACCCATACACCTTCCTGTTTGAGTTTGACATCTTTTGCAAAAGTTATAACTACTTGTAAGATCCTCAAAAATTAAAACTATTTCCTACCACTCTTAAAGATTATGCACTTAGATGGTTCATGGGATTAAGAGAGTCTAGTATCAAATCTTGGGAAGATATGAAGACCATATTCCTTAGGAAATATCGGGACTATTGAAAATCTAAAGATTCTCGTAATGATATCTTTAAAATTCAACAATTAGAAGACAAGAGTCTTGAAGACTACATGGAACGGTTTGCCTATATCTCACAAAAATTAAAATATCATGACCTTCCAGACGATGCAATCATAACTCTTTTTCTTAAAGGATTTTTGGAAGAACATCTAGAAACACTTAATCTGATGGCATCATGAGATGTCTCCCATAAACTATTTGCTGATATTTGTGAGATGTGTATAAACTACTCGAGAAGTAGGGATAAAACTGGAAAGGGTGTTCGAGATCCCTATAGTAGAAAATCAAAAGGAGTTAGTTCTGGTGGGATTACAAAAATAGAAATAGGAAACCTGTTAGAAAACTTTAAAATTGATATTTTAAGTACAGTAGGTTCCCAACTGGACACTTTAAAAATTAAGAAGAAGAGAATGCAACAATGTGCATATTTTGTCTCAGGTGCATGAGGAAACATTCCTCAAGGGAATGCCCGTTAGACAACATTTTAGTTTGTGGCTTCTGTACTGAAGATCATCCAACTGAAAAAGTCCCATTACTGCCTGGTTTATTATCCATTTATAAAAGTGGGGATCTTGGGGAATCTTCTTATGCACCTAGAAGGCCATGGAATCCTAGGGGTCAGCCTATGTACCAGGACCCACCACCTCAAGCTCCACCTTATTACCAACAACCACAACAGTGGAACTCACCAAATTGGAAAAACTGGTCTCCACATTATAATTCCCACCATCCTTGGCTACAAGGATGGAGAGGAGGACATACCCATGGAAACACTCAGATTCCACCTGTTCCTATGCCCACTCATCCTTATCCTCAATTTCCATCAAATATCCAAATTTTTTTTCCAGGTTTTGTTCCTCCACCTTTACCTCCTATTCCACAACAACCTCAACAATTTCAAAATGCAAATTCCCCAAGACCAACATTATTACCAACACAACCGGTGCCTGACCTGAATAATAATCCAACTCAACCTCTTCATAATGTTGAGTTGCAAACTTTCCTGACATATGTTATTTCTCTTGTTCCATTACATGAGATTCAACTAAGGTCAGGGAAAGTTCTGGATAAACAAAATCCTTTAGTAGTCATACGAGAGGAGGAAGAAGATGAAACTCTCGACCAACCCACAAATGACACTAAGTGGGAAGATGTTATTATTCCCAAATATCAAGAACAAATCTTCCCCGAAGTGAATCCTTGCAAACTACAAAATCCCCTCGCTATCCGAAGAGATTAGCAATCGAAAAACCAATAATTCGATCGGAATTTGACATTATAAATGAATTAAATAATATCTGTGACAAAATTCCCATGTTACAAGAAATAAAGGATATTCCAATTTACAGTAAGGTAATCAAGGAATTGTGTATCAAAAAGCTAGGTAGGAAACAAAAATATCCTCCAACAATACATCTAATAGGAGAGTTGTATGAATACATATCAGAGTAGCCTAGGGTCACAAAGTATGCAAACCCAAGGAATCCCGTAGTAACGATAACCATTAATAAGATTCCCATTGAAAATACTCTCATAGACCTGGGGGCAACCATTAATGTTATGTCTGTCACTACCTTAGAAGAATTACAATTGAAACACTTCCTTATACTTACCCCAACTATTTTGGAATTGGAAGATAAGAAAAAAGTTATACCCGAAGGGATCTTGGATGATATCATAGTCACATTAGCATCATGGGAATATCCAATAGACTTCCTTGTCATTCATTCAAAGGATCCTACTAAAGGGCATCCTGTTATTTTGGGGAGACCTTGGTTTGCCACAAAAATGCATTTATTGGTTGTAGAGAAGGTGAAATGACTATCTCTAATGGACTTTCTATGAAGAAACTTACGATATACCCACCGACTCAACCTGTTATAGAGAATATATGGTGGCTTGAATTTCCATATGAGAAATAAAAATGGAAAGAACCTGTGTTTCCTAGTGATCACTCCTGGGCACTTTAGGAGGAAACAATGGAGAATGTGTCAACTCAATTCAATTCTGTAATCACATGTGTTGATTTTCCTCAATTTGAGTATATGTTTGGTGAATAATTTCAAGAACAATTGGACCCATCAAATATGTCTTCAACATATTTTATATTTGAGATAGATGAATTTTCCATATCCTACACCATGCCTTATGAGATTATTCTTGGTAAATTCCTACATATCAATTCAGGACTAGATGCAGATCAACAAGAACAATTAGTGAATGTCCTTAAGGACCAACCATGATCATTTTCCTGGGAATATACCGATATGCGGGGTATACACTCTGACACATGCATTCATCATATATATACCCAGGCAAAAGTAACACCTGTTAGGAAACCTCAGAGAAGGATGAATCTAACACTAAAAGACATAACGAAGGAGGAAATACAAAAACTATTGAATGTCGGTTTTATTTATCCAATTTCTGACAACAAATGGGTATCCCCGCTTATAGTGGTTTCGAAGAAAGTAACTGGAAAATGGATAATTTGTGTTGACTTCTGAGAACTTAATAAGGCCACTCTTCAAAAATATTTTCCTCTTCCCTTCATTGACCAACTCTTGGATACTTTGTCAGGAAAACAATACTTTTCTTTCCTTGATGGATATAACAGATACAATAAAATTCTAATAGCACCTGAGGATCAAGACATGACTACTTTCACTTGTCCTTGGGGCACTTATTCTTATAGGGTCCTACCATTTGGTCTGTGTAATGCTCCTGCTGCATTCCAACGAGCAGTATTAGGGATATTTTCTGATCTTATTCATGACTCTGTGGAAGTATATATGGATGATTTTACAGTATATGGTAGTACTTTTAAAGAATCCCTATATAACTTGAAGAAAGTTATCATTATATGTCAAGAGATGAATTTATACTTAATTCATGAGAAGTGTAAAATGTTATTGACTTAAGGAGTAGTCTTAGGGCATCATGTTTCATCCAAAGGGATTAAAGTGTATCCTGCTAAGATTGAGGTAATCTTCAAAATCCCACCTCCAAATACTCCAAAGGAGGTGATGGGCTTTCTTGGACATGACGGATACTACTGACGATTCATTGAAAATTTTACGAAAATTGCCACACCAATGTTTGGATTGCTTACAAAATATGTTGACTTTCTTTGGACTGACCATTGTCAAAATGCATTTGAAACTTTAAAAGATAAATTATCTATGGCACCAATTCTTAGAGGACCCAATTGGTCCCTTCCATTTCATATATACACTGATGCCTCCAATACTGCAATAGGAGGAGTGTTAGGACAAAAAGAAGACCAACAATCCTATGCCATTTACTTTGTAAGTAAGAACTTGACTCCTGCTGAGATAAACTATACAATCACTGAGAAAGAATTCTTAGAATTCATCCATGCCATCAAAAAGTTCCTCCATTATATCACATGATATGAGGTATTTGTACATACAGATCACTCTTCCATTAGATTTCTCATGAACAAACCAATTACCAATGGTCGAGTAACTAGGTGGATCCTTTTATTACAAGAGTTCAATATTACTATCCTTGACTGACCAGGAAAAAAGAACTTAGTAGCTGATTTTCTCTCTCGGATTAATCATGAAGGTGATATTACTCCTGTTGATGAAATTTTTTTAGATGAGCATCTCTTCACCATATTCGTAAACACTCTGTGGTTTGCAGATATGGAAAATTATTTAGCCACTAGAAAATTACCAGCTCATTTATCGCCTCATGAAAAGCTTCGAATTATAACACAAAGTGATAACTACTCATGGGTTGGCCATGACCTTTTCCATGCTAGACCAAATTTGATTATTCGTAGATCTGTCTGAGAAGATGAGATAGAAGAAATCTTATGAAGTTTTCATGTTGGACCATGTGGTGGAGATTTTTATGAAAAACATACACCATACAAGGTTTTACATTCAGGTTACTATTGGCCTGGCATTTTTAAGGATGCTGCCAAATATGTAAGAAGATGCGATAGTTGTCAGAGGATAGGAAAACCCACATCAACCGATGAAATTCCTTGACATACCCAGGTTATTATAGAACCTTTTGAGAAATGGGCCCTTGATTTTGTAGGACCAATTTCCCCCATGTCTCGTAATAAGAACTATATTCTTGTTTGCATATATTATGTCACTAAGTGGGTAGAGGCAAAAGCCTTGTTTAGGGCTACTGAAAAATCTATTGTTGAGTTTATTTATGAATATATTTTTACTTGCTTCAGTGTTCCTCATGATATTATCACAGACCAGGGTACACAATTTACTTCTAAGTTGATTAAGGAATTAATAGAAAAGTATGGGATAAAGCATCGTAAGTCCTCTCCATACCACCCACAAGATAATGGACAAGTGGAATCAACAAACAAAGTATTGGAAACTTTCTTGACTAAAACTGTCCAACTACACCATAGAGATTGGGTTGATAAACTTCTAGAGGCTTTGTGGGCATATCACACCACATGGAGAAACACCAATGGACATACCCCATATGAACTGGTTTATGGAAAACAAGTACTCTTACCTATTTAATTCCAAGTAAGAACCTTTCATATTGCTGCACAATTGGGATTATATTTAGACGAGGCACAAAAATAATGAGTCCTATAATTGAACGAATTGGATGAAATTAGACAGGATGCTATCCAAAGGACAATATTAGTTCAAAACCAGAGAAACAAATGGCATGATAAATTCATCAAAAAGAAGCAATTTGAACCTGGAGATTGGGATCTATTGTTTGATTCAAGGTTTAAAAATTTTAAAGGCAAAATTACCATTCGATGGTTGGGTCCTTATGAAGTTGTTACCATGTTTGATAATGGGTTTGTGAAGATAAAAACAATTGATGAGGAACACATCTCTTTCATAGTAAATGGAAATAGGCTTAAAATTTACCACATGCCCATTTCTAAAGAAGAATTTATACAAGTCATGTCAGCCGACAAGGCACTGGCCTTGGTGGATGGGGAAGTTTCTTCTCCTTCTCCCTGTTCTTGAAATAGTTTGATTTTCTTTTGTACATATGTAAATATTTCTGGTGTGGTTCTTGACAAACAATTTTAGGAACTTTTGCATGTATTCATTTAAAAACAAATGGAAAATTTAAAGGAGACAAAAAGGAAAGTATTTTACTTCAAAAGATGCTGCTATACTTAAATTTTGTCGTCTACTTAACCATCAATTGAATAATGATTATTTTTATCATGATTAAAAACTGTTGCTTTAAATTAGCCATTTTTAGTCTTTTTACAAGATTTCTATATTCCTTTCTCTCAAGGCATCTTTCATGGTAGTTGCTCATAACCTCCACCACTATAAGACACACAGAAGTGACATTTTATTTTATCAAACCTAGAGGTTACTAGTACAATCCAACCAGATTTCTATGTAGGTGAGTAAAGTATCTTTATAAAAGGGTAACAAGAAGGTCTAACTAGCAGTTAACCATGGAAACATCAATATAACTTCAAATGAAGAAAGTGAGTAGAGACTATAGATACCTTTCTGTTATTTTCCAATGGTACCATCGACCACACATTAAAAATGCTTGACTATACCATATCTTCATTTTGGCTACGCCCACTTAAGTATCCCTTACATCAGGACAATCTATAAAAAATTGCATAAATAAGAATCATCCTCCAACTTAAATACCATCCCAGTCCATAAAAATATTTTCAGAGCTACCTCCCCATCTCCTTTCAAAAACCAAAATTCATATGCAAATCTTAAATATGGTGGTAAGGACTAGTCTTTGATGTAAATAGGGTGTAAGATGCTAATCTGTTGGGCTACTGAACAAGTCTACTAGAAGCGGGTACCGACCTATGGTATGACTAGGTAAACTCGTCGAAGTACTGAACATGCTTGCTGGAAGCAGGGAATTCTACCTAGAGAGAGTGATGATTTGACAAACAACAAATAAAGATCAATTTCGGATCTTAAAACTTGTCCTAATGTATGACACTACTTGTAGGCATGATTGAAAATATGTATGCATAGTTAAGCAAAGGTAAATGAACTCCATTAATCTACCATTGGAAACTAACTTAAAGGTAATTTTGAGTCTCTCTTGCCTAAATCTTCTTAACTATATGTAGGATGTTTTGTCCTATAGGTGGGGCCATGTTCTTAACCGTCTTGTCAGGCTAATGTGTGAAATTTATCTATACACTTGGAAACTATAAATCTTATGCTTTTGGAAGGATTGACTGGTTTCCTATATCTTTGATTGTGAAGTGTCATAATACTTAGGAGTGGGGGAGGGGTTTCTTGAGCTAAAAAAAAACACTAAAAATTGCCCATTTGTATAGCAAGTCCATGGGAAGAGGAAGTAGGATTTTTGTCAAAATGATGTCATACTATTTTTTACAATATCTCAGGCTATTATGTCAACAATAGTTTATATTGGCATGATAAACCTTATATTGTTGGCATAATTTTGTGTGTATAATTAATAAGCATGTTGTACATCATACTTTACAGTTTTTTGGTCTATGTTTATGTCTAATACAAGGGAGGACTTCTTACACTCAATTATTCCTTGTAACAGTTTCAGTTCGAAGACAAAGGCAACTAATATGGATACTACAATCCGATCCACCCTCATGTTCACCATGGCAACCAAGAATCTTCCAATCCTAGTAATTTGGATGAATACTTGCTTACTATTGTATAATTTTCACCTAAATAGAGGACCAAATGGAGTGCCAGATGGAGGACTGGATGGAGTGCCAGATGGAGTGCCAGATAAGGTATTGTATAAAACATTGCAACTGCGAATGTGATTTTAATGCTTTCGTTCAGGTATGATCACTGGAGTTCTATTATATTCATTGAGTGATGCATTAAGATTACTAAAGGTGGTATATCTATCTTTTACACTTGTTAAAAGGGAAAATTTAAATTTATGATCATAATGTCCAAGTCTTTGAATTGGAAATTGATCAAATATTTCATATGATTTGATTTAACCTCTTAGTATGAAATCATTCAAATTTAAAACCTTGCACAATCATTACCATGTATGACGCTTGTTTGTGTCAAATACACCCACGATTCGACCCTCCCATCTCATTTTCATTAAGACAAAGAACTCTGTTATGTATCGCTCATCCTATGCCCATTTTCACTCTTGCTTATCTATTGCTCTGTAACCATGCCAAATCGTCACGATCCTTCATCCTATGATGATCTATTGGCCATTCCAGAGTTCAAATCTCGTCGAGAAGTCTTTCTCCGTACAGGTTTGGGGAAGTTCCTTTCCAGTCTGTAGGGTCACGATGATGACGCTTCCCTTCAATTCTCTCTTGGATTTGATGGAAATTTTGCTCACGTAGGGTCACTGGTTTTCCCAGTCTTCGAAGAGTCCATTGCTGTGGCCATGAAACTGCCATGAATTGGGGATCGATGGTTCAAGCAACATCAACTTCCATGACAGAGTTACAAACGGGTGTATAAGCCTGAATATCAAAACGTCTCTGGGGCTAAAGGATATTTAAAGAGGTGGATTAAAGATGATTTAATTAATCCTCTGGTCATTATCACCAGACTCATTACTTGTGAGGGTAAGTACTCTGTCTTCAAAGCCTGCAATTTTTTCCTCTTGGCCCATTTCCAGCTTGCCAAACCTTTGAATTTTCCCTTTTATTTTCTAAAAAGTCTTGAGAAGATGTCCTCCCAGGTCTGCAGAAATGTGGCAAACCCTCACCACAACGTGTTTCATCATGGCCTTATTAAACTACTTGTTATCTCAAAATTAAAGAAACAAAGAAAAACTTGGGAAGACTTCCTCTATCAGTTTTCGAACCCCCATCTAACAGTTAAAACAAGCAAGAAGTCGATCGATCCTGGGACTGTTAGTCCACCTAACCCTCACTCTCCTAAAACCCCAAACCCTCCAATTCATCCTATTTCATTATTTGATAAGAAATCCAACAAACCTATTGTTTATCCTCCATTATCTACAAATCCTATTGGCTCTAAACAAAAGAAATTGCAAGACCCTTTTCACTAGAATTTTCCTCCAATCCCTACACGGAGACGAGGTGCTAACAGATTTAAAGGGAAATAATTTCATAGGATCACTTGAATTACGATTGGAAAGACCAATACGAAGCCTCCAACTACCTCAGACCCTATTCAATTGTCCTCTGACCATGAGAGCCCTCACAAGAAAGTTATAGAAGATTCTTCAAAATAATTTAAGCCTGCCAAAGAAATCAAGTCTGAGCCTATCACACATAGTCTTCCTCAAAAGGACACTGTTACACCATCTTCTCAGATTCCTATACTTTTACCAAATGTGACATGCCTTCTACATCCACTAAGAATCCTAAGCCTCCCCCTATTGAACAATCTGACCAGTTCCCAACTGTTGAGCAATTGCAAAAAAATAATGCTTAGCTTATCCAATGTCTGGAAAAACATGAAACCGTGGATCGTTATTTTCACCATGACAACATTGTCCTTCAAGAAAACATAAATTCTCTACAGTGTTTGGTCGACCAAATGACTACTACCAATCATAGTTTAAGGATGTAGTTGAAGCATCGAAAGAGGCCTAAGAAGAAGTCTCCAAGACATGAGGGAGAGGCCCCTAAAGCTCATCTACCTCCTCCTTCATGAGTATAGCTATGTTTGACGACCCATTTTTTTTTGCAGAGAGACCTGCAAACTCTTAGGCGTGGGAGAAATGATGACTCTGTGTTTTGCCCATTTTTCCTTTGTCCAAATTCCTTTTTTCACATGGATATTATACATTTTATGCTTCTATTAGCTCTTCCTGAAGGTATTATCAGGTTTCTTCCATCAATTTGCTATGGATCAACATAAGGTATGTGTAGTCCTTATTTTTGATGATTTTATGATGGTTTATCTTTAATTGAGTGAGTACAATCTATTAACATTTCTTGTTTGTTTGAAACATGTCAAAAACATGATCCAACCCTTGATCCGACCCTCGGAGCGCAGTGCAGTTGTGGGTTGGCATATCGGCGGGCTCTTGCTGATGAATACAGAACATGGGTTTTGTACCCATTCGAGCTCTCCAACTATGGAGCTCATTACTTTGATTCAAACAGTTGCGTTCAACTTCTAATTTGAGCGCATGAGTTGTTAAGAAGATACTGTCTGTTATCTAGTTTTAATGATTTTCAGTTGTAGGAGAGTGTCGACCCTTTCAGTGGTCGACCTCTCAGCTATGTATAAAACTCTATAAATACTGTAACTCTCTCTGAGAAAAAAACCATATAATAATATAATCACCATTTTGAATTCACCTCTGTAAAATTGTTTCTACTGTTAATATAAGATAATGCGTTGATTGTGATTGTCAATTGAACTGAAGTAGTAACACGACTACCTGGGGGTCCCACCAATGGTCTATGTGTCTTGTTTATTTGCTGTGTATTTATATTTATGGATATAACTATTTTGTGTAGATTTATTTGTTGTATCTTCAGATTTTTGCATATAACTCTTGTGTGTAAGTTGCTTGCTTAAGTTGTATTTTTATATAGCTTACAGGTTACTCGTAGTTGTCTATATCAAATTTTCCATACTCTGACATCTAACAACTCTTATATAGTTGCATTTTAGTAATGTGTATATGCTCATAGTCATCTAACTGTGCAATTATATACAAGATTTCTTTTCTTGTTTTATAAATGGTAGGGTACTTGTAGATTGGTTATTTAGGAGGTGTCTATAACAACCACCTATGCTTCATTAAGTTATGATTTTCAATTACTTCTTGTAGCTCTGCATAAATTGTTAACTCTGTGTAGAATATTTCCAGCATCAAAGTCATAGGATAAGAGATGATTTCAAATCTCTTTTGCACAATGTTTATAGACTATATTAATTATAAGAGCATGTATTGATATATTCATAATGGAAAAGCTTTCCATATATTGTCTTATTCATACTCTACATATCTCTGTAAGGATTAACATCGAATTGATTATTCTTGAATTATCCATAGTGTTAAGATGCCATCATGACATAATCCACCACTGCAGAAATAACCATTACATTTCAATATCATCATGATGCTCTTTACTTTCAGTCAGTCAGACTAATGTAAATGATGTGGTAGAATAGAAGTAATTGTGAGTCTTTGAACAAATGTTTTAAGAACATAGTTCACTGTAAATAATTGCTTTTGAAAGTTAACTTGTTTTTATGAGTTCATTGTCCATAATTATAGATTGTTCTTAAAGAAAGATAGTTTGATTTTATTCAAGATTTGTTCACTTAGAATAATGAATTTACCATTTCTAGCTATGGATTACTCTATACATTTGAAGTAAATCTCACTATCTAAACAAAGTTCAACTTTTTCATAATCTTTTTAGAATTGTAAACAAAGCACCAATCCCTAGGATAAACTTTCCTTTTGCCTAGCTAGATTCACTTTCCAAACCTCACAAGTAGCTAATCCTTACTCTACCTTGACTCATATTGTGTCACAACTCTAAGTCTACTTACCCTGGTCGATAATTTAATTGAGAGAAATTAAGGTATATAGTTTACCCATCAAGCAACTGGAGGTAAAATTCATGCCCCACTTCCTTAGACAAGTATTTAGAATTTGCTCATAAATCCAAGGGTTCTCATATCCATGCAATAAATCTCTGTGAATTAGTTTCTCGAAAGTACGTAACCCATTTATTTTATCATGTAAGCATTATCCTATTCATGCTCACAATCACCCTCAATTCAAGCTCGGTGATTTTGAACATTTCTCTACGACATGAATGTGCAAAGCTTATTGTTATCATCTTCAAATTCGACACTGGCCTATTTTTGGTCTATTCCACTCAAAGATATCTACCATTTTCCTAGGCCCAAGCCCAATCCTGATCTGAATAATCGACGTCCTCCTCCAAAAAATGACCATGTATCCATTCAAGGAAAATCATTTCATTTTTAATCATTTATTATCTCTAACACAAGTATTCTCACAAAATGAAAGCTATCTCTCTTATTTCTTGGGCCCTCCTATGAGGGAGTTAATCCCGGTCCTGCTCTGATACCATGTTTATTTGTCATAAGAGAGATGATATTGTATATTATTTATTATTATTTAATATGCAAACAAATCACAATTGGAAGATAGATATCCACATAAAAACAAGATATATCCTTAGGGAAACCCTCAAAGGGGAGGAAACCCTACAAAATTTCCTCATTATATATTCTTCCAACATGTACAATGTCATCCAATTCTCTTTCATGAAATCAAGACCAAAGAGACCCATAAACGAACCAAGAATAGCCTCCTAGATAAGTGACCACTATTTTCTTGTATTTATATTCGATGAGTTATCAAAATGACTCGATATAACCTTTATTTATACTCTAAAAGACCTAAAACACATGACTTATCAATAAACCCTTTCACAATTACACTTAGGAATAAATTTTGATATTACATAAAATATCAACATGCTAGGCACTATTGATTATGGATTGTGGTATTCAAAAAACACATATCTCGTTCTCAAAGCTTATACAGATGCAGATTGGGAAGGAAGTATTGATGATAGAAAAAGCACTAGTGGAGGTTCATTCTTCCTTGGAAGTTGTTTAGTATCCTGTCTCAACAAGAAACAAACTTCCATTTCCCTCTCTATAGCTAAAGCATAGTATATAGCTGCACCATCCTGATGTACACAAGTATTGTGGATAAAGACCAATCTTGATGATATTCAAGTTCGTTGTGATCAACCTGTTTCTATCATGTTTGACAATACAAGTGCTATTAATATCTCTAAAAATCCTCTTCAACACTCTAAAACTAAGCATATACCCATCAAGTATCACTTTCTTAGAGAATAGGCTCAGGATGAAATGGTTAAATTAGAATATGTTCCTTCCAAAGAGTATATCGCAGATATCTTTACAAAGCCATTACCTAGGAACTCCTTTGAGTACCTCAGAGAGAAGTTGAGAGTCCTTCCCACTCCTCATTAAGGCACTTCACCTTCATGACAGGTTGGAGGTTGTTGAAAATACCTGTCCAACCTCAGGGGGAGCAACACAAGAAATTGAGCAGCAAACAATACACCATTCAGATAGGGGGAGTCACTCTCAAGATGTGCTCATTATATCTCTTTTCCATTGATGTCAAAGGGGGAGAAAAATATATATGCGACAAAGAGGACCATACAACAAGGGGGAGTGAAGGCCAAACGAACACAATGACAGGGAGAGCATCTCAATAATAGATTTTCCATCAATGAAAAGGGAGAGTTTGTTGAGAAGATGTTTTCATTAATGTCCACATGGAACACATACAATATGACACAAAGTTGACACACATGTAGAGGAAGTGCGCGAAAAGATTCTTTGTTGAGAATATGTTGTTTGTGTTGTAGCACAATGATTGGTGTGTTGTAGTGCAATGGTAGATGTGAAAATATCATAGGGTTCCTTGAATAAATAAATGAGTGATAGAGTGGATTGCGACAAGACATGTGAAAATTTGGAGTCACCAGGGAGACCTCATAATCTGGTGGGGTGACTGGGTGAGTATGCTACAAGGAAAGTGTGACAGGTTGAAGAATTGAGATCTGTATCTTGCACCCTTATTCTATCCGCAAAATAGATGATGCTTTGTAAACCAGAATGTGAATTACTGCGACAATGAATGATTTGTAAAAAACATAAATATTTGGTTTGTTTGAGTTAGTCAAAATGTCTGGAATATAAGTTTTTCCACATATAACTAATTGGACTTTGATTTGGTCAAAATATGTCCACAATGAAACTGTAATGCGTCCACATACTTTATTTAGACATAAGTGTAACTGAAAGAAGTTTTATCTACTCAAAATTTGTCTACAATGTAACTCTTATGCGTCCACATATAACAAGGGGAACTCAGAAAAAAACTCTATAAATAAGGATGCGCTATGTTCGATTTTTGCAGTGATGAATAGAGAAGAAAAATGACATGTAATTGTTAAAGGAAACTGTCAGATTAATTTTTGTAGAGAAAGGTCCAGTTCTATAAGAACATTTTTAAACTAAATTCAAGGTGGCAAGGTGGTGCTAGGGTGAGTTGAAGCTCATAGAGGATTAGTGTTCTCATTATATGCAACAGGTTGGTGCCTAAGAGGATTGGTGTCATCATTATTTGTGATAGGTTGGTGCCCAAGAGGATTGGTGTCCTCATTTGCGTCAGGTTGGTGCTTGAGAAGATTGGTTTCCTCATTTGTGACAGGTGGGTGCCTGTTAAGTTGAATATTTATAAATTGTAAGTTGGTGCTTGCAGAAGAACATAAAGAAAGATGTTCAGTGGTTTCCTCCCGCATTTTGTTTCCACGTAAAAATTCTAGTGTAATGTGTTTTATGTGTTATATTTTGTGTTGTACATGTATATCTATTTAAATAAACACTTCTAAATAATATTAATTTGTTGAAAGGAAATAAAATCTGAAATATGACATAATACTGATTCACTCCCCCTCTCAGTATTATTTTAAACTATAACAATTCCCTTCTTTGAACTTTCTATGCTTGATCTTCTTATCATGCCAATATTTTCTTTGTTGCTTCACTACTTTAGTGTCGAAGAGTGCTTGCATATTATACTCATCTAAGGCATTTAGTTGATTCAATCTTTCTCTTTGTGCTTATGGTAAATATATATTCAATTCAACTATTGTTCTTAATGTATGGTATTAAAACTCAACAGGGAGCATGGATTTATTACCATAGATTAACTCAAAAGGTGTAAGCCCAATGGTAGTCTTCGATGTGATGTTGTATGCCCATGCTGCTTATGTGAGTTTCTTTGACCAATTTTTCTTGTTCATGCTCACTATTTTGGTGAGACTGTTTTCCAGTAGTCGGTTGGTGACTTTAGCATATCCATTTTCTTGTGGATGGTATGGTGTTGATTTTTTGTGGTGGATGTTGTGTTCTTTCATGATTTATTCAATAAGTCTGGATGTAAAATGAGGTCCTTGGTCTATGAATATCTCTCTTGGATAACCAAACCTTGAGAATATTGAGAAAGAGATGCCTTTGCAGCCTCAAGTATCACATTCTCAAGGTTTGGTTATTCTAACCTTGACTATCATAGACCTCTAGCCTAAGAGAGAAGGAGACACATTTTTGATAATATTGTATTGATATTTTTCTCTAAATACATTTTTTGGAGACTTAGAGCCTTTTTTTTCTCTTGATGTACTACTTATGTTGATGGAATAAAAGATGGTCTCGTTTTTAGCTTATTTTATTTTTCTCAAGGTTCCTTGTGCTTCTTGGGTAGGGCCCACTCAAGTGGGATCAAGGACCCTGTTTCAATTTATTTATTTCTTTGCATGATTAGTTAGAGTTTCATTTCTTTTAAATATTAATGTAGTTTGCATGATTAGTTATTTTTTTTGTCAAGTTACCATTAACTAGTTAGTTACACTATGAAACATGTAGAAATATTCAATGATGTATTGGAACACTCTTAGGTGTCTTTTCAAGGCTAATAACCTTAGATCTATTTCATTTTATTATAGTCTAGATTTTTTGATGCTTCAGAAGACTTACACTATTTTTCTAGGCCTCTTTTTGGCTTCCTATAGGAGTTTCATGTAGAAACTGTAAAGTTCATGTAGAAACTTCATGTAGGACTATTTTAGCTCTAGATTTCAATTTATCTTAATCTTATTTTTATGAAAACAACAATAAAAAATAAAAAGACACATGGATTGTTTTTTATCCAAGTGTTAGACATAAAATAGCTTGTTTAGTTCTTGCATAGTTTATCTTTTCTTTAGTTACAATTTTCTGTCATATAGTATAATGAATTCATTTTCCGCTTTTAGTTTTCTCTTTATGGTTTAGTATGCTTTTATATTAATTTCCTTTTTCTGCAAATCTAGATCACTTTCTCTTTTAATTTGGTGTGATTTCTAGTAGTAGTTTAAATATTTCTTTTTGTCATTTCAATTTCCTGCACCATTTCATGCATTCCAACCCTTGATCATTATCATACCTATACTAATGTCAGTGTAAACTGCATATACATTGCACAACACCTCTCAAGTTTGTACGAACCCCAGGTTGAAAGTAAAGTAAGTAGACGATGATACAATAGTATTATTGTTGTTATTCCTAGGACCATCACTAGCATATCATATACATCTTTTCCCTTCAAAAGTTCGTCTAGCTTATTGAACCTTCTATCATCATTTCTTTTGTTGTCCAAAAACTTTTGATATTCATTATCTGGAAATATATCTCTAGCACCATCCCAAAAATTGGACAACCCAAAACTGATCACCTCTTTGAAAGTATTCCTAAATGAAGATATTTCCCCAACTAATTCATGAAACTTACACATTGTGATTAATGTGGGGAAGCCTACAAAGAGGAATTAGATTCCTTTGAAATCTTCCCCACATTCATCACAATGATAATTGTATTGTTGAGCATCTCTATGCAGGGTTGGCTAGTAGTATCCATCTTGTAATATCTTCTAGGATGTTCTCTTTAGTGCATAATGTCTTCCACATGGTTCATCATGAAAATAATGGAGGATATCAAGTACCTCGTCTTCTCTTATGCATATCCTCAAGACTTGGTATGGGAAAAGTTTGAACAGATAACCTACAACCCATGTTTATGATGATTTTTTTTGGACAATATTGCATCTTTCTCTGTAGGAGAAATATTGAGGAAACTTCCCTATTGTCAGATAATTTTCTATGTAAGTAAACCATGGGGGTTTGTGTTGATATGTAAAAGAGGTGTTCATCTAGAAATTGATCATCAATCATTCCTTCTTCAGTAGGAATGGTCAACGTGGACAAAAAATCTACAACTACATTCTTCTTACCAGGATTATCAAGAATAGTTAGATCAAATTGTTGTAATGACAAAACCATCTAATAATTATACCATTGATGTCAGGTTTATTCATCAAGTATATAATGGTAGAATGATCCGTATGTACAAAAAATTTATACCCTGTAACATAATGTTTGAATTTATTTAGAGCATGAACTACTGCTAAAAGTTCATTTTTTGTAACAACGTAGTTTAGCTATGCACCAACCAAGCTTTTACTTACGAAACAAATTGCATAAGGTTTGTTATCTTCATCTTATCCTAAGACTGCTCCTACAGATTTTTGTGATACATTAATATGAATACGAAATGGAAGGGCTCAATTGGGACCTTGTAGCACAAGAGACGTTGAGATTTTTTCTTTTATTGTTTCAAATGCTTATTGATAGTTTAGAGTCTAAAAATACTCTACATCTTTGGATAGAAGGGTAAACAAGGGAGAATCTGTCTTACTAAAATCATTGATGAGCCTCCTGTAGTATTCTGCATTTCCAAGAAAACTTCTGATATCTTTGGTTTTAGGGGGGTAGGAAGTAATGTGATGATTTTTAATTTGTTTTTGTCTACTTCAATCCCTTTGGAGGACAGATGGTGTCCTTACAAAATCCCTTCATTCATCATCATATTTCATTTTTCATTGCTAAGGGATAGGTTCATTTCTCTACATCTTTGGAGAACTTTATCTATATTGTCTAAGGCTTCATCAAAAGACTTCCCATAAGGGGTGAATTCATCCATATAGATCTCAAATTTATCATGGATGAGTTCCGAAAAGATGTTGAGTATTGCTCTTTGGAAAGTGGTTGGGGAATTACATAGGCTGAATGGTAAGAATTTGTAGGAAAATGTGCCCCAGGGACAAGTAAATATTGTTTTGTCCTGATCTTCAAGATTGATATGAATTTGGTTGTATCCACTAAATCCATGAAGGAATGAAAAGTATTCTTTCCCAACTAACACATCCAATACTTGGTCAATGAAGGGTAAGGGGAAATGGTACTTTCTTGTAGCCTTGTTTAACTATCGGTAATCCACACATATCCTCCATTTACCATTATTTGTTGGGACAATAATGAGAGGAGAGGCCCATTCACTGTCTGAAATTTGATATATGAATCTGGCATCTAATTTTTTTTGAAGTTCTTGTTTAACTATATATTTCATTGCAGGGTTCATTCTTCTTTGGGGCTTCCTAACAAGTTTGTAGTCCTCCTTGATATAAATATGGTGAGTTAAAATAGAAGGATGTATGCCTCTCATGTCCTTATAATCTCATGCAAAATATTCAATGTTTATTTTTAGCACATCTAATAACTTTTGTTCTTGCCGACTAGTAAGTTTATTGTTGATTTTAAGTGTTTTTGTAGGGCTCATCTCTATGGTTTCGACAAATGGATATTCACTATAAAAAATGAACAAGTATGCCCATAATTCTATTTTGTTTTCAATGGAAATTTCAAATCTATTCTCATCATTTATCCCTTCTATTTTCACATCAAAGGGATATTGGTTTTGCACAAAATTTTCAAGGAAAGTTCCCTCGTCAATTGTATTACTAGCCAAGGCTGTGTTGATTGTGTATATGGGATAGGTAGTTTTTGGTGTCAGATATTCTTCTTCTTCCACCTACATTGGAAGGTTTTCTGTTATCAAAGGTTTGGAAGGAGTATAAAGAACAATATACTTATGGGACATGCCATCAGTTATAGTCACGCTTCCTGCCATACAACCAATGTATGCATCTATTGTGTCCAACCAAATCCTCCCCAAAATAAGAGGGTATCCATTAAATTGAGACTTGGTTTGAAGGACTAAGAATTCAATAGGGTACTCCCAAGAATCAATAGAGATTATTGTATCTTCCAACATCCCTTCAATTTTGACTGTGGATCTGCTTGCAAGCTAAAGGATAGTGGGAGTATCTCTCAAGAATATATGAAGGTCCTGTTTCAACATAGTATATTTGGTCATAACATTGATGGAAGCCCCTAAATCTATGTGAGTATTTTGGGTAAAGGTTTTTTTTTATGTGAACATTCACTAGAGGGCTTCCTAGATCCAAGTACTTAGGTACAATTAAATTTTCAAACATAAGGTCAACTAGATGTCCTATAACATTTATGGCGGGGGCATCTTTTCTTTTCCTACCTGACATTTTGATGTACTCTTCTTTGATAAATCTTTTGAATATGGGCACATACTTGATGGATTGTAAGATGGGTATATTTATGCATAAACTATTGAGTTCCCCTAAAAGTTCATTCTCTTCAGATGTATAAGTTTTCCTTTCATTTAATATTTCAAGATAAGGAGGAGTTTGTGGTTGGGGTGGGGTAATATCTTATTTCTAATATTATACATTTTTTATGATCTTTGGTTGTTATTGCAATACTTTTCTTGATCTAATATTGATCTCTTGCACCTATAAGGAATAAGTCTGATAAGTTGTTTCATTGTTGTACACAGGTTGAACTTGCTTGCTATTCAGATTTGGAGTAGGTTGAGTAGGTAACTAAGGTTTTTTAGGAGGAATACTATTTCGAGTAGTGTTATTGGGTTGATGAGGAGGAGGCATTAATGTAGGTTGTTGAAAATTTGGTGGCCTCCATCCTTGTAGAGGTTGACTCCACTGAGGGTTTTCATTTTGAGGCATGCTAGGAAAAGGATTGGTATGGAGGAGGAATTAGTGGTCCTTGATATTGCAAAGGATTTGGATTTGTCCAAGGAAATGGATTGGGATTATACCATGGTTGAGGAGACATTTGAGTATTATATGCACCAAAATTTTGAGCAACATTGAAGTTCAAAAATGTCTGGAAGGGTCTTGGTGCTCCAAGCCTCCTTTGATTGATGAAGTATAGTGATTCCACATTCTCCTCTACTCCTCAAAATGTAGCTTTCAATCATGGAAAAGAAGGAAAATTTTCAGTTGGATGAGTTTCTTCACAAATACCACAAATATCTATAAGGTTTAGAGGGAGCTCATTTCTAGGATGTTTTTTAGTGCATTTAGGGAAATAAACAACCGATTTCTTCTCCACTTCCTCCTATTTATTTTTTATCTACAAAGTATTGTTGACGGGCGAAAATGACCGTCCGTCAACTGGGAGAGTGGAACCGGTCCAGGGTTGTCTAAATAACCCAAGCCGTTTGGAATGGACCACCCTGACGAGTTTAACGGCTCCATTGGCCGCTCTAAGGTCTTTTAAGAAAACTAAAGAGATAAATGATCTGAGCTAAGTAATCTAACTAAAATAAACAAACAAACTAAAACTAACTAAAACTAAATAAAAGAAACTAAACTAATTAAAATTATCTAATACACTAATCTAATTAAAACAAACTACTAATTATTCTTATAATAACTCAAATCAACTATCTAATTACCAGCTGGAATATTACTTATTCACAAATGTACACTATAAACAATCTACAGATTTAATTAAAACCTCCAAAACTCATGTATTTTCTGCCCTAAGACAACCAAGAATCTCTTTTTGATTTTTATATTTTATGAAAAAGAAATAAACATTACTGAAATTAAACAATCTAATATATTTACTGAAATTAAACAATCTAATATAGATCTTATTACGATTATATTTAAATTAATCTACTTAATGAAAAACAATAAATAACAAACTAGTTGACCTGGAAACGCTCCAAGTCTGCCCTATGTATGATGACTTCTAAGCTGGTCGGAGGAGGAAAATCACATCGAATTGGTTCAATAGCTTATCGTAAACGATCTGCTGTGTTTCTCCTTGAAGTGTTTTACAGGACAAACAAGACATAAAAGAAAATCATAACAATCTTATGATTATAAATTCCTGCAATAAGGGAAACCTGTTATGCAAAAACTTATATATAACAATTCAATCTATGAAGAAGATAAACCCGTCATTCACAAACTGAATTAACAATTGTTATGTCTTTTATCTATTTGGAAGAAACACAATATGGATAACAATGATCAAAATTATATCATTTGCACATGATTTAGATAGCTAAAGTAGTCATAAACCATAAACAAAATGATATACAAAACATGAAACAAAATGTTGATATATTGAGAAGCTAAAGCTGTGACAAAACATCAATTCTGCTCCAGTCTATATTAGAACTCCATATCCTTGTTCTCCCACGAATGAGGATGAAAATTATTACAAAAATCATAAGTATATATAAGTTTCTTCACAAGGTAAAACTCCCTTGTGGATAATATCAAAATGTATTACATAATCTGGGAAATATCCCCAAAATCTCCTAAACTAAGAAATGAAATGCAAGTGAAATCTTTGAAACATCCCCTAACTGCTCAACAACTCAATTGCAAATTCGAATTTACCTGCAATAGAACACAAATATCAAATTAGAAAGATATTTCAGTAACAAAACACTAAAAAATTGATTTTACAGACTTAGCTACAGAATCATCTGATTCTGTAGCTAGTCTAAAATAGCATATAGAATCAGATAACAATCAAACAAAATCTTTTTAAAACATTCCAATTTAATTTTCTTTTAATAAATATCCAAATCGAATCACTAATAGTTCAAGCAAATTTATCATTCAAATTAAAAAAAATGCAATCGGGACAGGGTAAGAATGCTCTGTTTTTCAGTTGCCAGAAAATCGGGTCAAATAATAACCAAACTGTTTCATATCCAAATGAGATTACAAGTAGATCGTGACGTGATCAAAATCGATATAGTTACGATCGAACACAATCATAATCGATTGGTTTCAGCTGTGCATAAAATTCATATCAAATACCAAACTGTTATGATTATAGTCAAAACGAAACATGCATAACAACATCCACAAACTTTGCCATAAACTTCGTTCGCTGAGTGTCACACAGTTAAAAAATAGGACCAAAAATAGTGATCATAACCACCAACAACAGTGATAACCATAACTGGGTAACAATCAGGGCGAATCATGACTGAGTTAAAAAAATAAAAACGAATAGTAATCCTGGGCATACTTACTTCCGTTCCCAAATTAACTTTAAACAATATGTTTGTTGAAATATGGATTGGGCTGATAACACGGTCAAATGATGCGAATCGAACAGTTGCAATTTGGTTATGCATTAACAAAATGATATTCAAATTGATCCAAAAATACATGAAATATTACAATTAACCATTATGCCAATCATATCGTATATAACCAAATCGAAATGATATATTGACCGTGTTCAAAATTGGAATACCAAAAACAACTCGTGTTTTAACAACTTCAATAAGAAACATAGCATTCGATTAAAGCTAAATTAAAACAATCAAATCTAATCCCCGATCAATCGAATCAAAGCCAAATCCAATCGAAATTCAAAACAATAACAAAATTAGATTTATCAAAACCAAATTATATACAAAAATGCATGCTTATGTGTCAAAGCAAATCGACAGTGTAAACATAGTTGTGGGTTTATCATATAAATAGGTGATAATCATACCAATGAGGCTGCTCGACAGGTGGGAGGGAGTTCTGAAGAACAGATCTGAGGAAATGCATACAGACTCAAAACGAATGTTCCAACCACTGAAAAATTGACCTGTAAAATGAGAGCTAGATCTCTGTAGTAACTTACTTTCTGAAGAAATCGCCCACAATGAGGGTAAAGGGGCTAAAAATGGTTCTGGGTTTTCAACGGCTTGAGCTAATTCGAATCCGTTTGCCCGGAATAGCTCACGCAAAACATGACTCTGGGAGCAATTACGGGGCAGTCTTCTTTGGCAAAATGAAACCAACACCAACTCTGAACACAATGGGGGTTTAATTCACCCTTCGGGAGCCAGGAGATAACACACAGTGAGCCGGGCTAAGGGACAAGGGTTTGAACAGATTAGGCTCAGAGATTTTCCCAAAAATCAACAGAGGTAACCCTGGTAAGGAGGCAAGCATTAATGCAAAGTGTGCGAGGGTGGTAGAAGGCAATAAATCCATGCATAATAGTAATGGAAAAGTACAACCGATGAATTAACCCACTGTTGAAACAATTATAACATAGTTCAAACCATACTATTCATCCAACCCAAAAATCAAACGATGAATGATATGTCAATGCGCCAATGTATTGTTTGAAACCATGAACGTTCAATCAAACCCAAAATTAAATGTATGCCTGTTGCATAATTCAACCATTAAATCAAAACCCAAATGTTTAACCAACACGCCATGTATAAAACTTCAAACCATTGCCATTCAATATAAAATCAAACTCATATGTTACCCATGCACTTGTTGCATAATCAAAGTTTATAAAACATGATAAGAGATTTCATAAAATCGCTAGGCCAAGAGCTTATAATAGTAAGGATCGAAACATAATCAACCATAACTCTTATGAAATCAAGTATAACTCATAAATTCACATGCTCAATACCTTATCAATCGAATAATAACCAGGTTGCGCAATCAAAGCAAGAATGTCACAGTTTGAAAAATCTCCTCAGCCACATAATAATAAACCAAAGGTAAGTACCAATCAGAATATTGATGAGAAGCTCATGACAATTAAAAAATCGATGGAGGAGTTTTCACACTTTCAGTCGTGAAAAATAAATCGAAACTAATTTGCAAACGTCGCATGAAATGAAAATATCGTTAATTTGCAAAATGCGACGACAATTTGAAGTTCAGAAGATACAGGTGTAGGCAGCTTAGAGGGCAATAGAAAAAATTGTATTGGCTGCCAACAATGGCGACACACTGGGAGAAGCAGTTATCTCTATCAAAAGAAACAAATTCAGATTAGGACAGCAGAGAAAAATTCAACTCAAAAACAACAACCAGAAAATCATTCAAACATCATCATTTACTATCTTTTCCAGCGATGTTTTAAAAGATGCAAACTAATAACATTCTTAAGATCAGTAAGCCACGATTTTTATGATAAAATATTCAATACTGTTGGCATGGCCACTGCTGCCAGTAGGCGTCCATAGCCTCGACAGGGTTTCCATTTAACCCACTCGGACGTCTGTATCCTGTCAAGAAGTTCTAGATCAGAATAAAGGACTTTAAAAGAGGTTTCTTATATTTTTTTGCAGATTTTCATTTACCTGACATTGCTTCGCTGCCAACGGGCCTGTTCAGTGCCCCGACGAAGTTGTCTTGGCACCATGCTTGCATTTACCCGCTACCAACGGACCTGTTCAGTATCCCGGCGGGTTTACAAACACTTCCCATAGGTCTTATTTTATTTTCATTTTGTTTTTCTTTTATATATAGCTGAGCGGGGTGACGCTGAAAAATCTTGATATTTTATCATATTTTTTTAGACCTCATCAATTTTTTTTGATACTGTCCTTTATTCAGCTCCATAAATGTTTTATTTCTAAAACAACTTACTATGACAGGGAGACACCCTTTTTGAGTCATTCCTTTACGGAAAAGGGACAGCGTAAAAAGATAAAGATGATCATGAAAAACTTTGCTTAGAGATTGAAATTAGTAAACTTCTTTCAAACAACAAAATTTTCCCACATAAATATCAATTTCAGAAATATATCATTGATGTTCGTGCAATTTTTCAGAAGTCGTTTCAGCGAAGAGATTTTCCTATGGGCTTTGTATGAATATCTCAGTGCACATGCATGCATATGTTTCAAAAACACAAAAACTGATCATTCAAATCAAAACCAAAAAATGAAACAAACGAAAAGAATGCAAACAAAAGAAATATTTACATAATATACAAGGGTAGTAATCAAGCAAAGTATCTTTTCAGGGCTTGGCCATTCACCGGATAGGTGTCAAGCTTCCCTTCAAGATTCTGCAATCGAAAAGAACTAGGACCCAACTTTTCAACAATCAAAAATGGCCCAAGCCACAAATTTTGAAACTTGGTATGTTCACCCTTCCCTTCGTGTGGTTTGTCCCACTTTAAGACGAGATCGCCTACTTCAAAATTCCTATCAGAAGCAAAATTAGAATCGAACCAACTTTTAATCAGTTGTTGATGTTGATCTAGTTTACGCTTAGCTTGGGTTCTTACTTCTTCTAACTTCATCAAAGCGTTAATACGACTTTCTAAAGGGGGACAATCTTCTTCTTGAACTTTTTGTGACAATTGGAGCAAAGGAAGAAGAATGTGAGGTGGCAGAATGGCTTCTCTGCCATAAACGAGAAAAAATGGGGAATTACCTATAGCAGCTTTGGGTGTTACCCTATCAACCCACAATGCATTCAGCAGTGCGTTGTGCCAGTTCTTGTGATTTTCAACCATGGTTCTCTTGATAATTTTGATCAAGTTCTTGTTGGTTGATTCTGCTAAGCCGTTACCCTAGGGGTAGTAACTAGCAGAATACTTCAGATTTATTCCCCTTTCTAAGGCAAACTCACTCATCTCAAGAGAATAAAAGTATGAAGCGTTATCGAAGACTAGACAATCAGGGATACCAAAACAGGTGATGATATTCGAGTTTAGAAAAGCGATCACCTGACTTGTGTTAACAGTTCTCAGCGCGGTGACTTCAGACCATCGAGTAAAGTAATCAATGGCTATCACAATATACTTGTGTTGTTGTGAGGACGGAGGGTTAATAGGACCAACGATATCAAGGCCCCATTGCTGGAAAGGAGAATCGACTGAAACGGGTTGCAAGGGGAAGGCTGGTTTTTGCAATCGCCCTGATGCTTTCTGACAAATGATACATTTACGGCACAAGGCATGGGC
>ML776563.1:1909108-1919650 GCA_009831015.1 Picea engelmannii
TTTTCTAAAAGTATACCAGTAGAAATTGAACCTGGCAAAACACTGAATATAAACCCCAACCTGAAAGTTGCTGAAACACAACAATTAATGAAGTTACTTCTTGAACATAAGGAAGCATTCACATGGGACTATAGAGATATGAAGGGAATATCTCCTGAATTATGTACTCATCGTATCTATATCAAGGAAGATTGTCGATCGATCTGCCAATCTCAACGACGAATGAACCCTAATTTAAGAGAAATTCTTAAAGAGGAACTGCAAAAATTGCTTAATGCAGGGTTTATATGTCCTATATCTAACAATGAATGGGTTTCCCCGTTGGTAATAGTTCCTAAGAAAAACGGGAAATGGAGAGTGTGTGTAGATTATAGAGCCTTAAATAAAGCCACTCAAAAAGATCACTTTCTGTTACCATTCATTGATAAGGTGTTAGATAGTTTGTCAGGGAAGAAATTCTTCTCTTTCTTAGATGGTTTCAATGGGTATAATCAGATCAAAATTGCACCCCAATACCAATATAAGACCACTTTTACTAGCCCCTGGGGAACTTTTTCCTATAGAGTCCTCCCATTTGGACTATGTAATGCACCAACAACCTTTCAAAGAGCAGTTATAGGAATCTTTTCTGATATGATTAATAACTTTATGAAATTTTTTATGGATGAATTTACCCCTTACGGTGTCTCTTTTGAGGAAGCACTACAAAACCTTGAGAAAGTACTTAAACGATGTATACACGCCCACCTTTCCTTAAGCACAGAAAAATGTCATATGATGATGAGTGAAGGAGTAGTACTTGGACATTTTATTTCATCTCAAGGAATTCAGGTGGATCCATCAAATATACAAGTCATTAAAGACCTTCCTATTCCCAAAACCCAAGCAGATGTGAGAAGTTTCTCAGGACATGCTGGATACTATAGAAGATTTATTGATTTTTTTTCTAAAATAGATTCTCCTTTGTTTGTGTTACTTATGAAAAATGCTGAATTCAAGTGGACTAATCTTTTCCAGGAAGCATTTGATACACTCAAACATCAGTTATCTACAACTCCTATTCTAAGAGGACCTGATTGGACACTTCCCTTTCATATATCCTCTGATGCTTTAGACACTGCAATAGGAGTTGTCTTGGGACAAGAAGAAAACCATCTCCCTTATTCTATCTACTTCATTAGCAAGAATATGAGTCCTGCTGAACTTAACTATACAGTTACCGAAAATGAATTTTTAGCAGTTATCTATGCTATTAATAAATTTCAACATTACATTACTGACTATTCTACTTTCATCCATACTGATCACTCAGCTATCAAATATTTAATGAACAAATCTGTCACAAATGCTTCAGTCACCAGATGGTTACTATTATTACAAAAATTTGATATTACAATTGTAGATAGACCAGGAAAAGAAAATGTAGTTGTTGATTTCCTTTCTCGGTTAACACCTGATGATAATACTCCAGTAGATGATTCATTTCTTGATGAATATTTATTTGCAGTATCTGCTCACTCACCATGGTATGTAGACATCGCTAACTATTTGGTTGCAGGGAAGTTACCACCACACCTATCCCACCGAGAGAAAAGAAGAATCATTCAACAAAGTGCTCAGTATAGCTGGATAGGTGGGTGTCTTTTCCACACAGGACTTGATCAAGAAATCCGAAGATGCATTAGAGAAGATGAGGTTTATGATTTACTAAAATCTTGTCATGATGGCCCTTGTGGAGGGCATTTTGCTGATAAAAGAACAACACATAAAATTCTCAGGATGGGTTACTATTGGCCCTCACTTTTTAAAGATGCAAAGAAATATGTTCAGGCCTGTGATAGCTGTCAAAGAATGGGTCAACCTAATCATAGAGATGAAATGCCATTAAATCCCTAGGTAGTACTCGAACCATTTTAAAGATGGGCCTTAGACTTTGTAGGACCCATTAACCCTCCATCCAATCAAAAAGTTTATATAGTGGTCTGCACAAATTATATGACCAAATGGGTGGAGGCTAAAGCACTCCATAGAGCTACTGAAGAAGCAGTTATAGATTTTTTATTTGAAGATATCTTTATCATATTTGGAGTGCCTATAGAATTAGTCACAGATGGAGGACCTCCTTTCACTTCTCATGGTTTTAAATCCATCCTTAAAAAATATCATATTCATCATAGAATGAATACACCATACCACCCCTAAGCCAATGGACAGGTGGAAAGCACAAATAAAGTAATAGAAGCCATTCTCACAAAAACAGTGAAGGAAAACATAAAGGATTGGTCTCAAAGGATCCCTGAAGCATTATGGGCTTACAAAAATACCTGGAGAAATACTACAGGATTCTCCCCCTATGAATTAGTTTATAGAAAAAGTTCTTTCTTTCCAGTGGAATTTGAAATCAAAACCTTAAGGACTGCTTTAGCTGTTAACCTTGATTTGACTAATGCACAAACAACCAGATTGCAGCAGCTTAATGAATTGGATGAAAAAATACTAGATGCCATTCACTAGACAACTATGATTCAACAACAAAGAACAAAATGGCACGGTAAAACCATCAAGCATAAGCAATTCCAAAAAGGTAATTGGGCTTTACTGTATGATTATCGGTTTAAAGAATTTTAAGGGAAACTACGTACAAGATGGCTAGGACCTTACGAAGTGGATACTGTTTTCCCCAATGGAACAGTAAGGATCCTAACAATTGATGACTCTAAAACACCGTTATTAGTGAATGGTCATCGGCTCCGTCTGTACCAACGCCCAATTTCCAAAGAAGATTTTAAGGCCACATGCATGGCAGATTCACATTATCTCTTTTTAGAGGAGCCTCCTACCCCTCATTGCAATTAATTTTTCTGAATTTTATTTCTTTAGTATTAGATTAAATTTCTTTTACTAATAATCCCTGTCAAGAAATGGCATGTTACAATTGATTCTTTTGCAGATTCTTGATCCAGAAAAGGCCTACCAAGAAAGGACAATCGTACTACAAGCAGATCTAAGCTTCATGCTGTGAAGCATTGATCCATTCATCTTCATTTCCCATTCAACATCCCCATCACTCATCCTCATTTTCCCCATTGCTGAAACACAATGTTCAACAACATTTTCCTCATTTTTCCCATTGCTGAAACACCACTGTTCATCAACATTTCCCTCATTTTTCCCATTGCTAAAACACCACTGTTCAACAACATTTTCCTCATTTTCCCCATTGCTAAAACACCACTGATCAATAACATTTTCCTCATTTTTCCATTGCTGAAACACCACTGTTCAGAAACATTTTCGTCATTTTTCCATTGCTGAAACACCACTCTTCAACAACACTTTCCCCATTTTTCCCCGATGCTGAAACACCATTTCTTCAAGTAGTATTTTCCATTGTTAAAACACCACTGTTCAACAACATTTTCCTCATTTTTCCTGTTGCTGAAACACCACTTTTTCCTGTCAATAAAAACATCTTTCTCAGCTCTTTCACTCTCACTTCTCCTATTTTCATATAGTCCGTCCTTTCACTACTTTCTCCCATGATTAAACAAATCCTTGATACATTTTCTCTCATAAATCCAAAGTCTCGCCCATGGTTACTGGAGATCTATTTTTCAAAGTATGAATCAAAGGTAAAGATGAGGTATGTAAACTTTATATGTAAATACAATTGAACTATGGCTAACGAGAAGATCCCGATTCATTATTATCATTCACTTAAAGTCACTATTTTAGCCATAGTTGGGGGGGGAAATATCGAAATCTTATGCCATCATTTTACACGAACCGACTACCGTCATTCCTTTTTACCCATCATTTCATTTTTTTTTCACCACCATTTGCATGCCTTCATCCGCAAAACTTACTCTGTTTGGAAGTGGTTACTTGACTCTCTTACTATGCATTATACTGAGATGTTAGATATGGGAGGTCCTGTTATACGATACAAACCCGCCACGACAACCCTGCTAGAATTGTATCCAGAAGTCCACCAAATCTTTCAGTAGGCAGGCTGGCTGGGTTATTTTCAGATGCTTCAGAGATTTGATCAACAATAGGTTCTTCAATTTGCTCAGAATCTTCAACAAGACCATTCCATTGTTCAAGGGGTTAGGATTCCAGTCACAAAGGATGATATAGCACAGGTTTCGGGTCTTCCTGTCACTAGCATTCACTGGTTCAGCCGCAAACACATTATCCTTAATGCCTAGCAGGATTTTCTTTTTCCAGGAGAACAAGTTGAGCCTAAAGGCTGAGGTGTTCGACTTATCTCGTTGCCACCTCCTTGGCCGAAAGTTGCAGAGTTTGTCAAGCACTACCTTACCTGTGAAGACCGATACCAGGTAATTTACCAGTCCGACTTTGTCCTGTTATCTCATTTACGACATGCTAGACTGGTCAACATTCCCTACTATCTGCTCGGATGTCTTAGAAATATGTTGCATTATTGTAAACAGGCTAAAAATCCCACCCTTTCCCTCACCCATCATCGTCTCGTTCAATTACTCATCCAAAAAGGGTTCACCAAACAAAACACTCTCCTAAAGAACTCGCCCATCAACCCTCAAGAAGCTGCTGAACATCCTGAAAATCCTTATGAAGAGCAACCACAAAACCTTCCTGACCCTCTAGAAATACCTATTAATCCTCCTACAGATCCAATTGATCCAATTCCTTCCACCATACCAAGTTCGCCCCAAAATTTACCAGAATCATCTATCCCTATTGTTCATATCCTTAGTGATGATTCTGAAGAAGATAAACCTGATAACCCTCCCTGCCCCATCACTGAGGAAAAACCCACACGCAAAAGAAAGAAGCAAATTCCTACTTTTCCTTCCTTTTTACCAAAAAAATGAACGAGGGCTTCAACAAGAGCAGCCACTACTGCCACTACCCTAAACCCCCAACCCATTTTGCTAAAAACCCGTACACCTCTACCCTCCCAAACCCCAGAATTTTTACCTGTTCAACCCACGGGCACTGGAACACAAGAACCAGAAGCCCAAGATGATGCGACATCATTTTCTTTACATCAAGTAGCTGTCACACAAGAACCAACTACTCATTCAGTAGCTGAAACACAAGAACCAACTATAGCTGTTACACAAGAACCATCTACAACTAAAACACAAGAACTAGTTGTTGACTTCATTTTTGAAATACAAGAATCAGATGCCCAGGGTGCTGCAACAGTAGCTGTTACACAAGAACCAACTACTCATTCAATAGATGAAACACAAGAACCAGCTATAGTTGTCATACAAGAACCAGCTACAACTGAAACATAAGAACCACCTGCTAACTTTATTCTTGAAATTCAAGAATCACATGCCCAGGGTGTTGAAACACTATTTTATTTTCATCAAGTAGCTGAAACACAAGAATCAACTGCTGATTTTGTAGCCGCTCCACAAGAACCAACTACTGAGGCTGTGACTGCTACACAAAAACCAGTCACCCCTCTTGACACACCGATGACAGATCAACAACCAGAACCAACAATGGCTTCTCTCTTACAAGAGAATGAGTTTCTAAGATCATAACTGAAAGCTTACAAGCAAGCGCTGGTAATGGCAAAGGAAGCCTATGACAGGGAACTTAATTTGCATACCTTGGTTCACGTAGTGGCGATGGCAGAGAAAAACACAAAAGATGATCAGTATAGAGAGTATATGTGCAACCAATGTGGGGATATTTATGATAAAGCAAGCTACAAAGTGGTTCAAATCCCAATATCTAGAGCTTCCCCTACACCTATGACTTCTGCAGTTAAAAAAGAGGAACGCCCTACTATTACACAAGAACCAGTAGGACCTTCAAAAATCCCAAAAAACAAAGTTAATTTACACGAACCTTGGCCGACATCAATTGTTAAATTAGAAGCCCCTGTTTTTATCAGTAAAGCTGTTCAAACTCTGCCTATTGATGAATCTACCCCTACTTTTGTGGAACAAGCCACTCAGACTCTACCGCAGCCTACCACTGACGATGCTGAAACACAAACTCTACCTATTGATGAATCTTCCCCTCCTATCAAGATCAATACCCCTACTCTTGTGGAACAAGCCACTCAGACCCTACCTCAACCTACCGCTTGCGATGCTGAAACACAAACTCAACCATGGAATGAGCAGGTAATAATGGACAAATGGAAAAGGAGTCTGCTATTACACAGGACAAAATTTTGCAGGAGCACAAACTACTTTGGATGAACCACATCTATTCAAACTGGGAAGCTTTGGAGCAAACACGCCAAGAATCTCGTGCCCATAAGAAGTAGAATGAAGAGTTAAAAGGCAAATTGCTCCTGATGTTTTATTTGGTACAAAAATTGTTGGCTACTAAGAATCCTTCCTCAAATTACTCTCTTTTTCTTATAGAACGACTTGCATTGTTTCAGATTAAATCAATCAAAGATGGAAAACCCCATGCAGTGTTCAAACCAGAAGATTTTGTTCAAACTTTTGCAGAATCCTCTACTACTGATCAACATCTATTATGTGAGGTATATCTTCATAATGAGGATATTCCCGAGAATAGACAGCTTAATCTCAACCCTCTTGTTGGTGATATCTAGATTCGGGCACTCGTCTTCTTCCTTACCAACCAGATTATGTGGAAGAATGATTTTATAGCTACCAAGCATAATGAACATAACCGTCTCCTCTGGATACGACCAGAACCACAGAACGCTACCACCTTTGTTGCATAATATTACAAATTTTTGAAGAAACCAAGGATGACTCAATACATAAGGCAACTACAGGCAACAATACTTCAGGATTGCCAACAATTTATTAAATCCACAGAGACTGCTGCCCTAGAAGCAAATAACACATTTCGAYAACAATCTTCTGAGAAAAGGCAGGAACACAATCCCTTTATTCCTACCAATCTTGAGACAACAATCTCCCGAGTACCGAGTTACATCAAATGTGTCCAACAATGTGCTGAAGATTGGATAGGTTATCAGTTCCATTTTCCCATTCTATGGATGCCAGCAGAGAAGTATCAAGTTCATCATAAGTTTCCCAAGAAGGTTGAAGCAGCAGCCTGGCAAAGGCTACAACGTGTTCAAGGATTCAGAGCTCCAACAGACAGTACTTTCCACAACTACTGCTTAAGTAATTTGCACGCTCAGAGTCGGTATTCAGATTCTGATTCAGATTGAAGTTGCCTGAGGACATGCAACCTTTTTAGTTGGGGGGGATGTTAGGACCCTATAATGTACCTTTTTGCTCATACTTTTTGCTATCATTACATCCTTTTACCACTCATATTTAAGCCTACTTTATCACCTTAACCTATTTATCCAAAGGTATATAATGTTTCTTCTCTTTGCTATATGTTTAATTTGTTTTACATGTAATTTTACATTACTCTCATACTTAGCCATTAATCAGAAATATATAGTTGCTGAAACAGTTTGAACTGCAGTTAATATACTGTACTGCTTGAAGACCATGTTGTTGAAACAATCAACAGTATGCAAATCCCGTTGCTGAAACGGTCCGTGATTTGCGATGCTGAAACAACATTTCACATACAACAGTAACAAGAAGGAGCTGTTACACTGGCCACAACAGTCGTACCTTAAGCCAACACCATTACAACCATCGCTGCTGCTTGAGACCACATTGCTGAAACAGTCAAACATGATGCAAATCCCGTTGCTGAAACAGTCCGTGATTTGCGATGCTGAAACAATATTTTACAAACAACAGTAACATGAAAAGATAAATAAAGAAGATTTTACACCGACCGCAACAGTTGTACCTCAAACCAACACCATTCTAGCCACTGTAACAACATTTTACTACGGGAGATCAGAATATCCTATTCCAACATAGAAGATTAGATTAGACTAAGAATAGGATTTGTATGTACACATGTAATTTTATGCTTAATAGTATTAAGAAGATTCTCCTCTTTAAATAGGGGAGAAATCAACATTAGAGGGAGATTACGAAAGGCTTAGATAGAAGCGAATTACAGAGAAGGAGCGTGTTCAATTTGGATATTGTAACTTGTCACATTTGACAGATGAATAAAAGATCATTCTGAGCATTCTCTCCTAATTCCTTTTATTTCTGGGGAATCTTGTGAGAAGGAAAGGGCCCACCTTCTTCACAAGATTCACCCATTAGTTTCTGTAGTGTGTTAGTATTATTTTTATCTATGCCTTGTTAAAACTCTGTTTCCACTGATTATTACATTGTTTTCATACAATTCATTCCTAGGTAATTGTTAATCATTTTGATTGGTAATTCTTTTTGAAGGTGTGATAGTCAGAGGTAGGTGCAGAAGATTCCTACTTTGGGGAATAGGGTCCTGTCCTCTGTTATAGAATAATTAGGCTTCAGTAGTTGTTAATCATTTTGATTGGTAATTCTATTTGTAGAATGAGTTTATGAAAGTGTGATAGTCAGGGACAGGTGCTGAAGATTCCTACTTTGGGGAATAGGGTCCTGTTCTCTGTTACATAATAGTTAGTCTTCTTTGCAGTACGCTGAAAGGTTCCCTTTTCCTAGGTTGTTGTTTCTTAATGTAATCCAGGATTCTTCTCATAATGATTTCCTTTTGAATCTTAAACTCTGCAATAGATAGATTGCTTTTACTATAATTCAGAGTAGAACTTAAGTCTGTTCAAAGCAATGTGTGATGAGTGTAACTTTTACTACAACTTTGGATTTCTTTTGAGTTTGAGCATATACAGTGTGTGATTGCCTTTGAAATAAACATACTTCCCTGGGTTGACAATTTATGTAACACTTGATTGTTTTAATTAATAAGCAATTATAGTGACCAACACCTGTCAAACCCAAAAATCCTCTAAGATTCTTTAATGTTTTGGGAATTGGCCAGTCCATCATGGCCTTAATCTTTTTAGGGTCTACCTTGGCACCTTCATGAGATACAATATGACCCAAATATGCTACCTCCTTTACTCCAAAGAAACATTTGGATTATTTGGCATATAGTTGTTGCTCCTTTAGTAGTTGTAGCACCTTGTCAACATGTCACACATGATCCTCCCAAGACTTTCTATAGATTAGTATATCATAAAAAAATACTAACACAAATTTCCAAAGGAAGGGATTGAAAACAAAATTCATCAACCCTTGGAACGTGGAAGGTGCATTTGTAAGGCCAAAAGGCATGACCAAAAATTCATAATTGCCTTCATTAGTTCCGAATGTTGTTTTTGGGATATCTTCTTCCTTCATTATGATTTGATGATACCCTGAACGAAGATCCAATTTTGTGAAATATTTTGCTCCATGTAGTTCATCTAACAATTCATCAGTGACGAGAATGGGAAACTTATTTTTAGTAGTGATCTTGTTGAGCTCTTTATAATCTGGACACATACGCCATGAGCTATCTTTCTTGAATACCATTACCACTAGTGCAGAGTAAGAACTTTGGCTAGGTCTAATAATGATAGCCTCTAACATTTCTTCAACCATGTGCTCAATTTCACTCTTCTGGGCGTAAGGGTATCTGTATGTCCTGATGTTAGGAGGAACACACCCAGAAATTAGGTGAATTTCATGATCATGATTTCGAGTGGGTGGAAGAACTTTGGGAATATCTTCAAATACTTTGGAATGCTTATCAATGATCCTTTGGAGAGCTTGAGGAAAAGATGGCTTAGATGTTTGAACATCTAGTGAGCATAGTTGTGCAATAACGCCTTGATGCCCCTTTTTCAATAATTTTGTCATGCCGTTAGAGCTTATCACCTTACCAGGTTTCCTTGTGATACCTCTTAACTCAATTTCTTTTCCTTCCAATGAAAATTTCATGAAAAGTTCTTGAAAATTAAAAGCCACTGTTCCTAATGATTGTAACCATTGGATTTCTAGTACAGCATCTGCACCACCCATGGGTATAGCAATCATTGGACTATTCATTACATATTCCCCCATAGTAAGATTGATCTTATTACATTTTCCTGAGAAATTGATAGTTCCTCCATCTGCAATCATTACTTGAAACTTTGACGCTGGATATACAAAACAATTGAGATCTTTGGCTAATTTATAGTGAATGAAATTATGAGTACTGCCAGAAGCAATTAGGACTATTACCTTTTTCTTTTTGATGTATCCTTCGATCTTGAGGGTATGAGGAGTGCTAATTCCAGCTAATGCATTACACGATATCCTGGGAGTCAACTCTTCAGACGAAATTGCTTCTACGTTTTCACCTTGAGATGGTTCTTGTTCTTGTTCTTCTTCCTCTTCACAATCTACGTAGAATAATTTCTTCTCACCACACTTATGTCCCTTACTGTACTTGCTGTCACAATTAAAGAATAAAAAATTTTCTTTTCTTTCCTCCAATTGTTGAGGTGTCAACCTTGTAGGTTGAGGTGTTTTAGGAGAAGGAGATTGTTCTCTCTATAGATGTTAGGATTGGTCCTTCTAGTAACCATAGCCATATTTTTACTTTCAACATTTCTTGCCACCTTAAATGCATTCTCCAATGATTCGGGTTCCCAAAGGCGAACCTCATGTTGAATGTTATCCTTTA